>SZWC01001876.1:98029-119311 GCA_023375785.1 Penium margaritaceum | reverse complement strand
GGGGGGGACTGGGGAGGAAAGGGGGGGGGGGGGCTGCACTTTGGGTGCAGATGCAATGTGAAGAGTACATGGCGCACACGTTCAATACGATGTGCAGCAGCTGCGTACAGTGGTTCAGAAAGGATGGCCTGCAAAGCCTGCCCAACAGGAAAGGCCCGCCTTGCAATCAAACTGCACCACACGGCTCTCTCTCTCATGGTTCCCTGTTCTCATCTCGTGGCGTGACACGAGATGAGAACAGGGGAAGAACAGAGAGGCTCATCACCAAGTTTGTGAATTCAGATGGAAACAGCTGCCATGGTAGGGACACACCAATGCTTGCTGGCTACACTGCTGAGGGCGAGCAGAACGTCATGATGAGGCTGCCTGGCGTGTCATGGTGTGGCATGGCATGGCGTGGCATGGCGTGGCGTGGCATGGCGTGGCGTGGCATGGGGTGGGGTGGGGTGAGGTGGGGTGGGGTGGGGTGGGGTGGCGTGGCATGGGGTGGGGTGGGGTGAGGTGGGGTGGGGTGGGGTGGGGTGGGGTGGGTTGGCATGGGGTGGTGGAGTGCCATGGCGTGGCATGGCCTGGCATGGCGTGGCATGGTGTGGCATGGCACAGCGCAGCGTGCGTGGCATTCACCACAGCGCAGCAGACATGCAACCATCGCTCTCTGGACTCGTGGAACAAACATGCCTCGAAATCAAGCGCGACCACGACGACAAAGATGGCGTCACCAGCAAATGCTTCGGCCTTGCCGTTCAAAACCCACAGCACACACAGCGAGAGGAAGTCAGCAGCGTCAAAGTCAGGAAGAGTGCAGCCAGTTTGCCATGGCACCCAGCGGTACGCCTCGTAGCCAAACGATGGCCTTCTCCAGTCGTTGCGGCACACCCAGTGGGCAGACGCCCACATGCACGCGCCTTCCCTCGACGAGAGGGGGGACGCTGCCGTCTCGTTTCCGCTCGCGGCGTCGACCGCCGTCGCCGTCGTCGTGATCGTGGGTCCATAGTAGAGCGCATCGGGAAGCGCCGATGGGGCGTTGGCGGCGATGGCACCGGCAGCGGCACCGGCAACGCCACTCTCCCCCTCCTGCTCCCCACGTACCCCATCGATAGGGTCGAGACTCTCACGCTGACTCGCAGTGGCCTCGCGCTTGACCCACGAGCCGTGGAACCAGTCGCAGCGACCCTCCTCCTCCTCCAGCCCCCCGCCGTCCCTGGCAGCACTGCTGCCGGATTCGCCGTCGGCGGAACCAAACCGACTGCCAGAACCCCAAAAGTTACCTTCCTGTCCTCCACGCTTGTCAGTCAGCGGCAGCGGCAGAGGCAGAGGCAGCGGCAGCGCCTCGGGCTGCGGCTGCATGTGGAAGGGGGCGGCGGAAAGCAGCAACAGCGGCAGCGGCAGCAGCAAGATCAGCAGGCAAGCAGACATGAACGCCCTACGGCGCCAACTGCTCAAATCGTTTGTGCCGCTGATGCTACTGCCGCTGCCGCCGCCATCGCTGCTGCTGGTGAAGGTTGAAGCTGCGGCAGTGTCGGCGCTCGAGAAGGATGCCACCGGATCCGCGGTTGGCCTGCTGGACAGAGGCATGACGTGGCGTGGCGAGGTGCTGTGACGTGGCGTGACGTGGCCTGACTTCGCGGGACAACCAGTCATACGGGGCCTCAAACAGGAAAACTTTTCGGCAATATGGCTGATATATCCTCGCAAGCGTCAACATATGCCTGACATATCCGTAAGTTGAATATTAAACACGCCATATCAAGCAACTTGAAAAGAATCAACACCATATTCATTTTCATGGCAATGCCCGATCGGCGACTGAGATCGTTGATCTCTAAAATCGAGGGGGGTGATGTGTCACCCCCCTGCTTCGCTTCCCCCCCCTCCTCACAAAAATCGCAATTGAGCGATTAGCCTTTTTTTCTTTTTCAAATCGCAAACCCCCATTCGCGGATTTAGGGTATTCTATGTTTGCGTGGGCGGAGCCCGCGCAAAAATAAAACCCTACATCCGCGAATGGGGGTTTGCGAGTAAAAAAATAACAAAAGGCTAATCGCTCGATCGTGATCGAGCGAAAACGCTTTTTTCGGAAACAAGACCCACCCTAATACATGCAAACCGCTTTCAAACCCTACCCCAAATTACTCTCGGGATTTTACGGTTTACTTTATGCGCAGGCTCCTGTTGGGCCCCGCGGTAGCGGGGCCCGGCAGGTTCCCTTTCAACGCACGGGGTGTTTCGGACCCCCACTCAAAACCCTCGCAAACCTTTGTGAAAAAAATCACAAACCCCTCTATAAAGGGGTTTGTTATTTTTCTTCATGTCTGACGACATCAGCATGATGTCGTTGGATGGCATGCGGCGTCGACATAGCGTGTTGAAGTGGATATAGCACTTTTTTTTCATGCTCCCTGGATATAGCGTTAAAAAAGAAGCGAAAAGTTCCACAATTGGATATGGCGTGGTTAATGTGCGAAACATGGATATAGCGATAGATATTGAGAATTCTGTGGACATATGGTCACTCCCCCGTAAAACTATCTCAAATGCCTGTTTTGACCCAAGTGTTGACGCGGAGTCACACCCGCTCATTTTCGTTTGTACCCGATGCTGTGGCATGTCCTCGCAGAGCGGAAACGCCGATAATCGAAAGGTTACATTCTCTGATGCCTGGAGAGACAACCTGTTCATGCCGATGGTGGAGGTCACCCTCCAAAGCGATAATTGTTACTGACTAAGATTGAAGCAAGTAGTGGCCGACAAGGTATTTGCAATGACATATGCTATCCATGTCAATGCGGTCAACTGAAGTTTTTGAACTGAGGAGCGACGAGCCACAAGCCATGCTGGCGTAGGGCACACAAATGTGAAAGACAGCTACCTAGCATTGCTATTGCTACCACAGCGTATCCTCAGCATGAATATCGACCATGATACGTCATCAGCAACACTTTGGACAAAACTGGTACTGCAGATCTCAGAATCCGCAGAGGTGTAGAGGCGTTTCCACCTCCCCCTCCTTACCAAGATTTCAATAATCAACGCATACTTGATAGCAAAATTGATGTACCTATCATACCTATGCCCACCACCCGCAAAAATCAACAAACAGATAAACAACGTGCTCCTCAACTTTCTCTCGGCAACCAAAAAGGATGGGAAACTCCGCTTTATCAACAAAGTCCTAGCGACGCCTGTCGCAGAAGGAGGACTTGGCATGCTGTGGCCGGATTTTCTAGTACTCGCCCAACAGGCTCTTCGAGTCAATAAACTTCTCTCCCCGAAAAGAGCAGCATGGAAACATGTAGCTTGCCACTCAAAAAGCTTCCCGAAAAAGGGTCATTTTTTCCTATCGCATCCAGCAATCCTCAAATCTAAAAACCTCGCACAATCCAGATGGGTAGAATGCTTCAAAGCCTTCCTCCAAACCAGCCCCATCATACTCCCTCCTTCTCTCGTCAAACAGGAACTGCTACAAGAATACCTAGCTTTTAACCGTTTCCTCCTCAAACGTCCAAACACACCTTTCGGTATGGATAAACAGGAACAGTTCCTCCTGCAAAGGGAACTTCAACTCAAAGACCTCTACCCACCAGACAAACCACACCTCAGTCCACTCTCGGCAGACAATACACCTGAAAAATTCTCCCCGCAGGAGCTTTGCGTACTCGACACCATCAGAAACAACATACCAGAAAACTGGAAACAAATTATCCATGGACAGTCACCTGATGAAAAAGAGAAGTTTCCGTACTGGATTATGACAACTTTCTCCACTGGTGAACCAAACTTCATCTACCGAGTCAAAAAACAAGACAAAGGTTTCCTGACGAAAGCATGCACCATAGATCTAGATGGAAATTTTTTAGAAACATCACTCCCAGAGAGAACGTACGAGATTCATGACCTCTGGACACCGGCACACACCCAGCAAGAAGTATACCTCAGTACCTGTTCTGACACAATGATCCCCTCATGGAGGATTGACGGCCGAACACCCAAACTCATGAACCTGTACCACAAAATTCGGAAACACAAAGCTGAAGTACCATCGTACATTAAAAAATGGAGAGATATCAACCCTCGAGTCAACAACACCTCCTCTCAAGCTATCATTAAGAATACACAAATCCCACCCAAAGCAAAGGACGTTCTTCTTCGCATCCTGTTCAGAAGCATCCAAGTGAGAGAAAGGGTCCACTTTCTGCCATTTCCTTTCGAAAATATATGCCCATTATGCGATCTCCGACGAGAAACGATCTCACACGCTTTCCACACATGCCCAAGGATTAAACAAGTGATCGACAAACTACAAAAAGCCTACATTACATCTGTGGTATCGACCAATCAATACCTTTCCTGTTTCACGACTCAGCACGCAACTTCAAGTGGTGGCAGACTTTGCAAGCGATAACATTTCAAGAGATTTGGAAATACAGATGTAAAGTCTCTCTCGGGGAACGGAAAAGTCTCAGAAATCCAACCACACACCTGTCCAACGAAATCATGAAATCCTTCATCACACAGATCAACATTCTCAACATATCAGCCCACAAGAATCCGCACACAAAGAAGAAAGGAAACATAGAAACACAACTCTGCCGAGAACGCCCCATATGTGAAATAGACAAAACAAAACACAAAACGGAACTGATGCTACATCCGAACTTCCGCAAAATCTGGACCAACGAATCAACAATCTTGGGGGGACGGGCATTCCATGGCTCATATTTCATATGAGAATGGATCCCCAGCCACAGGGTTACGACCCGTGGCAAAGATGTCCTTAGGGGTGGGGTTAGTGGGTTAAAGTCCCACATAATCCACGGGCGAGGGCTCGTGGGTAGCTAAAATGGTGTGCTATGCACATGGGACGAAGCCGATGGCTATAAGTCCCCGCCAGAGAGGAGTCCTCCAATTGCGGGACCCTCAAGGGTGCATCAGAGCTTCCCTCACCTCTAAGGCAGACTCTGCCACAACAAAAAAAAAAGAAGCACTGCTATTGCTGGCGCGACAGTACAAGCCGGCCGGCGAACTCACTAGCAAATACTGGTGGAGGTGAGAACAGCAAGGGGTTGGCTAGAAACACGAACACAAGTGTCAGAAGCTGCAAATACTGAATTGTGCAGAGAGAAATGACAACTGAGGTCAGGACAACCTAAATAGTGCCACGGCCCTACTGGATGCACACACACGCACGGCGCACAAGGGCGCTATTTTCTAGCAGGACAAAATAGTGGCAAAAACACAGTTTTGGCCATAACTCCCTGTAGACACGTCAGAACGACGAGCCGTTTGAACCAGAACGGCCGCATTGACAAGATCTACGTCTTGATAGGCTGTACGCCTATGTGCTGTACCATGGCACGAATCTAAAACATACGAGAGTCTTTTGGGCATCGGTCGCCGTGGGCCGCCGGTCTTCTGTCACCGTCGCCAGTCTCAGGGATCTGCACGTGAATGGACATGAGCCGAGGGGTCACCGTAAGCCGTGTACAATACACACAACAACACTCCCCCATGACCGGAGGGCGAAACACGTCCATGCACATGCAGACATTAACGCCCGACAGAACAGGATACGCACAGCCGCTGCAGGCAGCAAGCACAGCATAGGCAAGGTGGCACATGAAGAATTAACCTGCAACAGGGATGGGGCAGAGTCCCACGGAACGAGTGGCCGCATGAAACTTCGAACGACCCAGAGCCTTGGTAAAAAAATCCGCACACTGCCTGTCAGTGCCGAAGTGGATGACTCGGATCTCACCACGATCAACCAGATCATGCACGAAGTGGTGCTTGACATTGATGTGCTTTGTGCATGCATGGAACACACCTGAGTTCTTGGCGATGGCCTCCGAGCTCATGTTGTCATACTGGAGAACCAGGGGGGGAATGGACTGACACAGTTCACGCAATAGACGGACGAGCCAGGCACACTCCGCTGCACCGGCGCCTAGAGCAACGTACTCTTCCGCAGTCGTGCTGCGTGCAATGCAGTCCTGCTTCCCACTTCGCCAGGATATTGCAGTGTCTCCAATGAGAAAGATGTAGCCTGTGCGGCTCTTACCATATGGGCTCCACGCCCAGTCACTGTCTGTGTACCCATCGAGCACAACTGACACCTGCTCGCGAAAGCACAGGCCGAAGCATGCGGTGGATAGAATGTAGCGCACACACCGGACTGCAGCCTCCAGTGTTCGCTGGCGTGGAGCCTGCGAGAACTGGACGAGCAGGTTGACAGTGAAGGCAATGCCGGGCCGTGTCATGGTGGCCAAGTACACGAGTGAGCCGATGACTCGCAGGTACAGGGTCATATCGACTGGCTCCCCCAAGTCGCTGGGTCATCCACCTTCAGGGCAGCCTGCCCCTCAGGGGTCATGGGTGTGGAGGCCGTGCGGACGGCGGCGAGGAGGTCGGCAAAGCGCTCCCCCACAGTCTCTGCGTAGCGTCCCTGATGGACACGGAGTGTGCGGCGGACACGGTCACACACGATCTCCATCCCCAAAAAGGCGGAGGCCTCACCAAGGTCTTTCATCTTGTAGGTCGAGGAGAGAACGACCTTGGCAGCGGTCACTGCTCCCAGGTCGGGCGAGGCAATTAGAAGATCGTCCACGTAGACGAGGATGGCAGCGAGCGGTGCTGGGGACTGTGAGAGGAACAGGGATGGGTCAGCATCACTCTGAACGTACCCAACGCGTCTCAGCGTGCTGGTGATCTCCTGGTTCCATCAACGAGGTGACTGTTTCAGGCCGTACAAGGCCTTCCGCAACCGGTATACGCGACCGGTGCCATCCTCGAAGCCGGGTGGCTGGACCATGTAGATATCCTCCATAAGGTCCCCGTTCAGGAATGCGTTGTTGACATCCATCTGATGGAGTTCCCAGTCGTGCTCTGCCACCTGGCTGAGCAGCGTGAGTGTGGTCGTCATCCGCCCAACAGGGGCAAAGGTCTTAGTGTAGTCCACTCCTGGGACCTGAGAGAAGCCTTTTGCTATCAGGCGCGCTTTGTAGCGCTCCACAGTGCCGTCTGGCTTGAGCTTCCTGCGGTTCTTTGGCAAGTCCACCAGCTCAAAGACGTCGTGCTCTCGGATGGCATCGAGCTCAGCCTGGCAGGTAGCGCGCCACTGCTTAGCGTCGGAGGCTGACAAGGCCTCAGGCAGACTGGTGGGGTCGGGAGACAGCACTGGTGCACTACGTATAGCCATGGCATACGACACAGAGGGAGGGTCGACCGTCACCGTGGCCTCAGCGACGTCACGAGAAAGACCGCGCTCATGAGCAAGTAGTGCTATACCAGTGGCACAGCCAGGGTGAACCTCATTGAGGCCACGAGCACTCAGGCCGAGGGCCTTTGTGCCCGGATCACCGCTGATGACACTGCGCGTGGGGCGTGGGCGGAGACATCCGCCGGGTGCCCGTGTGTAGGAGTCCGACGGGGTAGGAGAGCAGTGGGTGCTGTTGACTCACATGCCGGTGTGGAATGCACGGCAGGAGCGCCACTCGAGGTTGGCGTAGCCTCAATAGCCCGGGACGGGGCCACGGCAGACGTAGGCATGTCTGCGGCTAGAGGCAGGGATGGCTCAGACCCAGACACGGACGCGGGCACAGGATCCGGCACAGCCTCAAACGCGGAAGCAGGCGCAGGATCAGGCAGAGCCTCAGACGCGGAGGCAGAATCGGACGCAGACTCGGACACGGGGAGAGCGGAGAGTCGGGGGCAGAGGAGCGAGCCGCAGATGGGGTGGGGCTCGGGGTGCCAGTGGGCACAACCTCAGGGGACAGCCCCTGGGGTGTCGGTAACGGAGTAACCGTACTGGACGGGGGTACTGTGCCAACCGTGTCAGGAGCCTCCCCCACACTATGGGGTCCGGCACACCCAGGGGCATGTACAGCACGCAGAGCGTGGATGCGGGCAAGGACGCGGAAGGCGAGATGCTCGAAGAAGAGAGCGTCACGAGACTCCACGATGCGGCGTCGCTCAGGGTCCCAGAACCGCCAGGCCTTGGACCGCGGGGGGACGCTAACGAAGGCACAGATGTGGCCCCATGGAGAGAGCTTGCTCCCCTGCTACTCCGGTGTGAACTAGACACAGGCAAGGGAGCCCCAGACACGGGCTAGGCGCAGATCCGCGCGATGCCCGTACCACAGCTCGTAGGGCGTGCGATGACCTGGGAGGGGGCCGTGGGGAATGCGATTCCAGACCCAGGTCATGTACACCATGCCCTCGAAGGCAAAGGCCTCAGGCATGACACAGTCGGCGTGCATGGTGCGGACCGCATCCTCCATGGTGCGGTTCCAGCGCTATGAGACACCATTCTGCTGGGGGATGGCGGAAGTGGAGAGGTTGTGGAAGACACCAAGCTCGGTGAAGGAGCGGGCCATGTCACCAAGGTACTCACCGCCGCGGTCCGATCAAAAGGTCTGAAGGCGGTGGGGAGACTGGCGCTCGGCCATGACCAGCCAAATGCGGACTGCAATGGCGGCATCGCTCTTGTGACGCAAACTGTAGACCCAGCGCATGCGCGTGAAGTCATCAGTCATCGTCAGGATGTAGCGACCACGGTCCTCCTGAAACTCGACAGGGAGCGGACCCATGAGGTCGGAGTGGACAAGCTCCAAGGGCCGACGAGCCCTGCAGACAGACGCAGGGTAGGTGGACCGGTGCATTTTGCCTTCAGCACAGGCCAGGCAGTCAGTCGTGGGTGGTGCCTCGAAGGATGCCACATCAAGACCGAGAGCAGGCTGAGTGCGGACCAGCCTGTCGTCAGCCCCCAGGTGCACATGACAGAGGCGTCGATGCAGGAGACCGTTGTGCTCGGGGGATAGAGCACCAGTGATGAAAACACGAGCAGTGGGAGACGGAGGCAAGGGGGGGCAGTCGCAGAGGACCCGAAGATGTGATACAGATCATCGACGACCGTCCCACTGAGGACGGTCTCCTCGGTGTCACGCACAAAGATGCGAGCATTGGCAGCTCTGTGCGTGACACCTAGGCCCATCTTGGTGCAAGCACTGACAGACAGCAGGCTGTGTTCCAGATCAGGGACAAAGAGGACGTCGGAGATGTATACGGGACCAGCGGGCCCGGTGAACTGCACAACCCCAACACCCTGGACAGGGACCTCATGGCCAGATGCAGTGTGAACAGAGCGAACAGTGCCAATAGGATGCAAGAGGACGAAGGCGTCACGTCGACACATCATGTGATGGGTGGCACCAGAGTCAACGACCCAGGTGGCATCAGTGACACACGTACAAGGGGCAACGTGGCACTCGGCGACGGAACAAGGCGCGACAGTAGGACGCTCGGCAGAGGACACGACAAGGCGACCAGCGGAGCGTACATGAGAAGCATGCAGCCAGGACACATCATCAGGTCAGTCACGTGCACACGGCTGGGCATGGGGACCACCACAGGCATCATCACGCAACAGGACTCCTTGACTTAGTCAAATCACTCGCACCTCCCTGAGAGGAGCGCAGGGCGAGAAGCTGGTGCAGCTCGGCAATCGTCCTGTCACGGTCGGCGAGCGCCTGGTCGCGAGGATCCGCGGAGGGGCCTGTTGTGGCGGCGAACTCCTCTAGGACAGCTGCGGTAGTGGCGGCCGAGCGGACGGTCGCACCGGACGTCTGGCGCCTGCACGCCTTATGCGCCTGCTGCAGCCCACGGGTGACCTTGGCCCAGTCCAATGAGCGGCCTGTCAGGCGAGTGCAGTCGGGGTAGCGATGGTCACTCCCGCAGTTGGAGCACACGAGCCGGCGGCCCGCCGTGTTGCCGGAGCCGCTGCTGCCACTGCTGCTGCTGCCGCCGCCGCTGCTGCTGCTGGTCCCGCTACTGCTGCTGCGGCTGACACTGCTGGTGCTGGTGCCGCTGCTGGCCTCGCTACTGCAACCACCTCTTGACGATTTGTGGCCCTTCTTCCCCTGAGCTGGAGCTGCTATTGCTGTAGACGGCGGGGAGGAAGATGCGGCGGTAGTTGCAGCTGAAGCGGTTCTACGGCGAGCGCGGTTTGCGGCGTCCATGCGGGCAACCTCCAGGAAGTGGAGAATGGTCCAGCGCAGCAGGGTCCCGTCGCTCGCCATGTCGCGAAGCAGAGTCTGGTCGAAGTTGCTGAAGACGTACGCGTAGTCGAGGTGGATGCCGTAGAGGATGATCTGGAGGGCGGAGAAATGCGCATGGGCATCGTCTCCCAGCTCCTCGTGCTACTGGATCGCCCGGCGCCAGTAGTCAGTTGCGGACTCTTGAGCACTCTGACAGAGGGAGTTGAAGTCGGCGAGGCGCTGAGACGTCAGGGCCAAGGTGGCGCCCTCAAAAAGAGTGACAGCCAGTGCCCACGCCTCGCGAGGGTCAGCTCCCGAGCCGGTCAGGGGATCGCCAAGGAACCGATTGAAGTCTTTGGTGAAGTCTCAAGCGGCTTTCATCAGACCGGAGGCGGCACGGACTGCCATCTGCGTCTGGGTGGGGTCTGATGCCTGGTATGGGATGAGGTTGTAGGCGAGGACTCCCTCGCTAATGGCCCACATGCTAAAGCGTGGCTCCCAAGACTTGAAGTCGTTCCTAGTCCGGAAGACGGGCAAGTCTGACTCTAACCACTTCGGTGGCTTGATTGTCGGCAGAGCGACGGCTGAAGTCACTGCGGGACCGGGCATGGAGGAGGCAACCCCCTTGTCCAGGCGGGCCCGCAGAGCCAGCTCCTCAAAGCTCAGAGGGCGGGGAGATGAGATCAGGCCGGTGTCGGCGCTGGAGCTCGTGCCCTGGAGGACGGCATTGGCTTCACGCGCTCTGCGGCGTGCGTCCAGACGGATGAGGCGTGCTCGCAGCAGCTCCTCCTTGCCCTCCTCGCCAGAGTCGGAGAGGGTCTCCGCAACCTCATCTGCATTGCCACCGTGAGCGAGGTGGTCCTCGCTCGGGTCTGCGGACGGGTGCTGCTGCTGATGCTGAGCCTGCTGCTGCTGAGGCAGTAGGCCCCTGATCAGGTCCTGCAACTCAGCGACCTGCTTCGTCAAAGTGTTGCGGCTCTCTGCCTGTAGGTCAGCCAGTGCGCGTACTTGGCACGCCAATGTCTTTGGGCTCGGCGGCCGCTGCTGCTGCTGTTGCGACGGCTACTATTGTCACTGCTGCTGCTGCTGCTGCAGTGGCTGCTACTGCTGCTGCTGCTTCTGTTGCTGCTGTTGCTGCTGCCGCTGTGGTGACGATGGCGGCGGCCGACGTTGGCCGCTGACGGTGCTGCCCTCGGCAGCTGCGTCGGTAGCGGCGCTAGAGGGGGTAAACTTTGGCATGACGGCCGGTCCCCCCCCTCTTCCTTTTTTGTGTGTGTTGTTGGGAAGCACCTCACCGCGGAACCTCACCTCCATGAAACGCCTCTGCGGCACCCCTCCACGGACCCCCTCCGTGGTACACTTCACTGCGGAAGTTCATCGCGGTCTGCCGCGGATCGGCTTGGGCTGGACGCGGTTGCGTCGGCGCGGAACGATGCGGAGTGCCGCGAGCAGCCACCGCGGTCGCGTCGATGCGGAACGCGTCGTGGAACCTCTATCGGTGTGTTTCGCGACCATCGCAGGGCTGCCGCAACCTTCGACCGCAGAATCGCCGCGGAACTGCCGTGGGCTCGCGACGACGGAACCACCGTGGAGCACCGCTGGCGTGTTCCAGAAATGCCGCGGAGCTGCTGCGGTGGAATGCCATGGATTCATGGAACACCACGGATCTGCCACGCTACTGTCACCGCGGAGTGACGGATTCGGAATGCGGCGTGCGATCGCGGTGGATCCGCGGCACTATTGGCGGGTTCCGTTGCGGTCGCGGAGCTGCCGCGTCTGCTGCGATGACCTCGTCACCGCGAAACACCGCGGAGCACCGTGGAGTGGCTGCTGCTACCGCGGAACGACCGTCGTGGAGTTGTAAAAAATGTCGTGGAGTTCTTTTACAAAAAAAAGTCGGAACGGTGGTGGGTCCTCCCAGGACCTTTTGCCGAGGCAGGGAGCGCTGCTGCTGCTGCTACTCAAGGCAACGGCTGCGGTCGCTCACTGCTACTGCGGTTGCTGCGCCTCTGCTATGCAGCTATGCGAGCACTGGCTCGCTGCTCTGATACCATGAAAGACAGCTACCTAGACAGCTACCTTGCTGTTGCTGGTGCGGCAGTACAAGCCGGCCGGCGAACTCACTAGCACTCACTGGTGGAGGTGAGAACAGCAAGGGGTTGGCTAGGGACACGAACACAAGTGTCAGAAGCTGCAAATACTGAATTGTACAGAGAGAAATGACAACTGAGGTCAGGACAACCTAAATAGTGCCACGGCCTTACTGGATGCACACACACGCGCGGCGCACAAGGTCGCTATTTTCTAGCAGGACAAAACAGTTGCAAAAACACAGTTTTGGCCATATATTCCTGTAGACACGTCAGAACGACGAGCCGTTTGAACCAGAATGGCCGTATCAAAAAGGTCTACATCCTGATAGGCTGCACGCCTATGTGCTGTACCACGTCATGAATCTAAAACATACGAGAGTCTTCTGGGCATCCGTCGCCGCCGGTCGCCGGTCTTCTGCCACCGTCGTCAGTCTCAGGGATCTGCACGTGAATGGACATGCGCTCGGGATACCATTAGATCTGGATTGCGAAGCAGGATGTGGAGAAGACGGCATTTCGGACGCAGTATGACCATTTTGAGTAAATCGTGATGCCATTTGGGTTGACCAACGCTCCTGCAACGTTCATGAGCCTCATGAACAGGAGCTTCCACCCTCACTTGAACTAGTTCGTGATGGTGCTCCTTGACAACATTCTCATCTAATCCTGAACAATGGAAGAGCATCAATGACATCTCCGGCACGTGTTGGACATTCTCCGGAGAGAGAAGTTGTTTGTTAAGTTCTCCAAGTTTGAGTTCGTGAAAAGGGAGGTGGAGTTCCTTGGGCACATTGTGAGCGGCAAGGGTGTCCGCATGGATCCAAAGAATGTGGACGCAATGAAGCGATGGCCGATACCAAAGTGTGTGCGTGACATCCAAGTCTTCCCGTGGTTTTTCAACTACTACCGGAAGTTCATCCGGGGGTACGCAGAGAAGGGTGCGCTGCTGACCCAGCTGCTAAGGAAGGATCACCAGTGGGAATGGGGCGAGTAGGAGCAGAAGAGCGTCGAGGAGCTCAAGTCTGCAATGTGTGACGCTCCGATTCTGGTGCATCCGGATTCACCCAAAGAGTACGCCATGGCGATGGATGCAAGCAACTACGCCAGGATCACAAAAAAGGGCCGAAGCCAATGGCGGTGGCAAGCCTCCATGAGGTGGTACACAAGGCTACACCTGTGGAGGTATTGTTGGTTGTATAACAGGAGGAGGGTTGGATTGAGGCAGATGTGGAGACAATGCCTACGATCCTTGTTCCCATTGCAGGTGTTGCTATTGATGTTTAAGCTGTTGTTACTGAAGCTGCTGCTATTCCTGAAACCAGGTTAGCTGTTGTTGAAGTTCTGCAATCTGAGCGGCGTGAGTCGCATGCGACAATTGCAGCTTTGTGTATACAAAGCTTTTGCAATGTGGGTGGGCTGCTCTTGCTGACATAGTAGTTTTTGTGCTCAAAGCTGCTGCCTCAGTGCCTCCCTCTCATGTTTCACAGCTTGACGTACTACAACTTCTTGTTGCACCATACGTTGTGCTCCTAAGCCAAGCGTCGTGCCTTTGATTCTTGCCAGTGTGCGTGATTTGTGACATGGCGCGCTCTTAACCTATGCGCATGTCATGCAAAACGGATTGATCATCGAGTTCCGGAGAAGTTGACCTAGAATTCTCCTCTTACATGTTGCTCATGCTCCTATGCATGTTGAATGCCGCTCATGCCCATTTGTGAACAGGTGTCAGCTGTATCTATGGCTCCGCGCCTACACAAGGCTGGTAGAGAACATCTTCACCTCCAACATAATCCGTTACTCCTACTACACTTGTTACAAGCACCTCCTAGTGCTTCCATACCATGCTCAACTTTGGGAGAGGAAGCAAGGACCAGAACCCTTGCTTGTCGGTCCAGTGTGACCAATATCAGAGAAGCTGGAGGAGTTGTGCTCGGATATCCCGTAAAGTTTTTCCCCAACAGGAGGTCCAGCCTTATCGTTGAAAAACCTTGCCAATCTGATCCAGCCCATCAGGTCTGTATGAACTCAAAATGACACCATTCACCATTCACCATGTACATTCACTCAGTTGAGTGAATGTACATGGTGAATGGTGATGGTACTATACATGGTCAATGGTAACTGATGGAAAACAATTCTTTTTAGTTTCAACCGTTCTAAAAAAAAAGCATGTATATGTCTTGTCTATCTCATGCTTATCACAAAATTTGAATCACACAACTAATAGGCGAGCCGAGCATAAAAATGGTATTGATGATGCTAGTCCACACTTACAGATATGGAAAAGGGGTGAAAAAGTCAAATGATATAAAAGTGTGAAGAAAGATAGGGTAAGGGGATTACGAATGCACTCCCATGATCATACCATACATAAACCTTTGGCCATCCATGGTAATGAACCCAAACATCTACCTTAAGCTCCAACTGACCATGACCATGGAGCCTGGTTCTGATCAATGGGGCTAAGACACCATAAACTTGCCGGCAGAGATGATCCTTGGCTGGATCCTGGTCCACATCTGTTTATTTGGCTGAAAGATGTCATAATGAAACCTTTTATTAACTAACCATGTCTAATGCGAGATGATTCACCAAAATAGCTTTCATCAAAGCACATTACATATGTTTTGCATGATTGCATGAAATTGTGTCTAATTGTTCGTTCAACAAAAAGGGCACATTTGAGTAGGTCAGTCCTTTTTTCTCACATGTGTATCCATGGATAGTAAATGCGCACAATCTGATCCTTTTCTGTTTGAGCGATGCTTTTAAGGAATCTGCAATTTGTAAAGCTGTGCATGCTTCGCGTAAAACTTTCACACTCTATTCAATTGCACTCAAATACTCTTGTTTTTCATGCAAACCAAACCATTTTCAAACTCTACCTCAAATTACATCCAAGGCTTAGGTTGTGGATTTGCACGGGCATCCGTTGTGCCTTTCGGTAGCAGGGATCTGTAGGTTCCCTTTCAACGCATGGGGAGTCTTGGAACCCCCAAGAAAACTGAACATAAACCCTCCAAAACAAGTCACGTAATCCGTGAAAGAGGGTTTTGTGACTGTTCAACATAAATGATGACATTAGCACTCCCATGCCCCACTCGTAAGACGTTGGCATTGCAAAATCCGGGCATCAATTCTTGCACATTTTTGGACATCGTATGACGAATCTCAGAGTTGTGTATATGGGAGTTTTATCCATGATTCTATGGGTATGGGTTCTCACCTACGTTGAAGATGGGCACTCTGGAACTGAAACTCAGGAAATAGGGCATGAATCGGTTTGAGCCCTTTCCCGAGTCGGCCATGGCACCGCGCAAAACCGCCGTCTCCCGATGACGTCGATGGGCCCTGACGGCGGCCCATCAATGTTCCCGCAGCTCATGGTCCCATCAGAGAGAGCGTTCCCACACCTGATGGTCCCATCCACCGACCAATCGCACCAGTTCCTCTGATGGCTCGGCTTCCGTTCTGCACGGGCCAATGGCACGGTGCCACACACCGCTCCTACTCCCATCCAGCTCCGTTTTCTTTTCTTGTCGCCCAGGTCGCTCTACTCTTCCCTGGCGCAAAACGAGTTCGCGGCATGAGCCAACAGCCTGCCTGCCGCCAACCGTGTGGCATCACCACCTCCATATGCTGTGAGAATCGTTTCATCATTTTCAAACTCCTCCACCGATTGTCTCGCTAAACTCTATCCGTCTGCCGCGGTGGATCTTGCATCCGCCCTTTTGCGCTTTCGGAAAAGTGGCGCAGCGGCAGTGCCGAGGTACTTCCTTTCAAGGCTTGCGCCGCACACTCGTGTGTGGAGTCTGCCGAACAGCAACGTTCGTGGCAGTCCCTTTTTTCACCCTTCATCTTGGAACTTCCAGATTCCTTACGTAACGGCTGTTCGCAGCTGGATTCATTTCCAACTGTTGTAAGCGGATGAATTCTCCCATCGTCCGCACTCCTGCTCTCTCACCCCCTTCTACCAACTCTTTCTCCCCTCCCCTTTTTTTGCCGAAAACGCCAAAGAACGGGCGATGAAGCAGCAGCAACACACCGAAAGCAGGTATGGCACGGAGCAAGAACGGCGGCAGGAGCAGCAGCAACAGCAGCGGCGGCAGCGGCAGCAGCGGCGGTGGAAGCAGCAGCAGCAGCTGCAGGAACAGGAGCAGCAAGAAACAGAAAATGAGGAAAATCAGTTTCTGAGGTTACCAGATGACGCGCTCAACCGCATCTGCCGACTGCTGAGTCTGCAAGATGTGGTGCAGCTATGTGCGACATGCCGAGACTTGCGACATGGTGCCTCTTGCTGCCTCCGCCACCCACACCGCTTCCAACTGCAACCCACGGAATCTCAACCAGCTTCAGGTCTTGCAGCGAACGCGGTGACACGCATCAGGTTCTATGGCGTGGGCGGTTGTTGCAAGGACGAGAGCTTTGACGGAAAGTGCAGTAGGTGCAGGCTTACACTGCGGAACCAGTTCCAGTCCGTGTTTCCCGTGTTCGCCTCGCATCACATCCTACATTTTGATCAAGTGGCCTTCAATCCATCCTGCGGACACTCTGGGTCGGGCTCTGTGATGGCTCGCCGGGTCATGGAGGGCGTTCGTGGTGCCTCCGATGTCGAATGCCCTGTGGGACTGCTTCGTTGGGGTTCAGAGCGCCGCACGTTCCGAGGGGGAACTTCTGGCCGGGATGTGTGGTTCAGGCCACCCCGGGCCAAAGGTTCCGGCAGCCGGGGGAGGCTCCGCAGGCTCCAAGAATTGTCTGGCAGTTCCAGTATTGACAGCGAAGAGAGTGGCCCCGAGCCCACTCTCGCACACTGCCCCTCGCTCCCAGAGCTCTGCCTGACGGGCCAGGAGGGCAATCCGTCGAACGTGCGGCAGCTGCTGGAGGATCTGGAGGGTGCGGGACGTGTGCTGACCTGCCTGGAGTCTCTTGAGGTGGAGTTTCAGAGGAATCGGGTCAATGTCGTCCCTCACGCAGGTGTAGGCAGGGGAGGAGGAGCAGGTGGAGCTCTAGGACGAGAGGAGAGGGGGGAATTTTCTGCCGGGTTGGCCCATGGACTGAGCCAATTGAAGCTGCTTCGTCTCAACAGGGCGCCGCTGCGTCTCCTGCCAGGCGTGACGCTGCCTACGCTGCGCCGGCTCAGGACGCTCCGCGTGTCTGACTTGAAGTTGCAGTTTGACTTTGACCTGCTCTTGGGCGCCCCACTGCTCACGAAGTTGATGCTGCTGGCAGACTTGGTAACGTTCAGCAGCCCCTGGCTGCTCTCCAGCCTCCCCCCGCTGGAGCACCTCTCTGTGGTGGCTTGCGCCTGCGAGGGAGACGGGGGTAGAACGTTTACGGCGGATGTACCTGTGGGGTTGCCCTCTTTCACCCACGTCTCCTTGATATCTTCTGGTTGGCTGGCGTTTGTTGGGGAGCTGAGTGCCGCGGTGAATCTGCGCGAGCTTGAGCTGCGTGCCCCCGTTCCAACGCAGCTGGTGGACGCGAGCTCTGGCCCGAGGCTCTCCAAGGGGCTGCAGGGACTACGAGACCTTGACCTGACGCAGATGGACCTGGAGGCCTTCTTCGGACAGCTCAGAAGTCTCTCCAACCTCACCTCCCTAACCCTCACGTTCAGACCGAGCAGTATGCAATGCCATGGTGCCAACGCTGAGGTTGGTGGCCAGCCCCTCGAAGTGCGGTTCATTCCCAGTCACTTGCGGAGTCTACAGGAGTTGAACCTTTTGGGCGATTGCAGCCGGTGGGGGTTGGACGGGACCTTGCCGCACCTCACACGTTTGCGCTTGTCGCTCGCGGACCTCTCTGCTTTCCACCCCTCATGGGCGTGCTACGCTCGGGAGCTCCGAAGCCTCAGCTTGACTCTAAACCAGGCACTCACTCTGCAGGGTGGACCCGCTGGGCTGGGCGAGGCGTGGCCGTGTCTGAGCAACATCAGGATCAACGCGTCACAGCTGAGAACATTTGAGTGGGAGTGGTTTGCACAGTTTGGTGAATCTCTCCGTCAGCTCTCATTGTCCTCGTATGAGATGCGGAAGTTGCCGGAAGTTCCTGATGATGTGTGCAAGGCGCAAGGCGGATCAAAATATTGGGGCAAGGGCAATGCGAGGCGAGTGGAGGCGAGTGGAGAGGAGGCAAGTGGAGAGGAGGCGAGTGGGGCAGCTGGCAAGGAAAGGTACTCAGAGAAAGAATCAGGGGAGGAGGATGCCGGAGGAGCTGGACTGGCTGCATTGAGTGAGCAAGAGAAGGATGATGTCATCTTTGCTCCAGCTGCTGTTGAGCCTGTGGCTGGAGGCTGTGGGGGGATTTCTGTGAGGCAGGCGTCTGCCGTCCGCTCTTCGTCGTCATCCCCACTGCTGCCAAGTCTGCGAGAGCTGGATCTGAGGGGATGTTCGTGGCTAGAGGTGGTCTCCGCATCGCTCACACGTCTGCGCTCGCTCACACGCATCTACGGCTTCCGTAGTGCTCGTGGCCCATATGTTCCGCACGTGCTGCGTCCGATCTACGAGGGTGAGTTGGAGTTAGGGTAGTGTTCCATGCAGGAGTACGGCACGACCATGGTTTGCCCACAGCCTCTAAGTGCGTACTGGTGCATCCTCCCCCCCCCTCCCCCTCCCCAACCTCTGTCTTTGCAGTGGTGCAGCTTAGCCAGTTCACACCATCTCCTGAATCATGTCTTAGGTGTCAGGAATGCTTTCCTGGCGTGCCCTGAACTGCCTGAGTGTGCACGACTTCTTAGTGCAAAGAGACTTCCAAGAGAGGTGTGTGCTTTGGGTCGCCACAACACCTAAGTGCAGAACTCTGGCAGAATACAGATTGCGGAAACTGAGAAGGGCTGCGAATCATTAATGGTTAGTTGTTTTGGTGAGATTATATCTGATTCTTATAGCCTGTGATCTAAGCTTTCCAACGCATCCAAGCACGTCCAAAACGGAGCAGTAGAGCCCCTGCTACGACCGTTAGAGTAAGCCATGGTGGAGCCGAGCCGCCCACCATACCCACGAACGGGAATGACGGGAGGCGCTTCGACGGTGGCCTGTCGAAGCGCCCTTCCTGTTATCCCAACGTGGGGGGAGGCTCGCCCTGGTCCAGAAGACCATCCACATCCCTTTTGTTCATGGCCCATGTGCCCCTGGAGCATATTGAAGTCGAACTAAGATCACTGGTGGTGGAATTAATCCGTCACCAATGACGGAACCCAGATTCCACCCACCTACCACCCGAACTTCGGATGGGGCTATCTTTCTGAATTCTCAACCAAATCGAGCAACTGAAAGCTCGAAACCGCATGGCAAAATCCAGGGAGTCCAAATCTGCAATCAGATCAGACATCCAACCACTCTCTAGTGGTCGGACCAGGAAAACGGCAAACGGCATCCATGNCTGTCATCCCAACGTGGGGGGAGGCTCGCCCTGGTCCAGAAGACCATCCACATCCCTTTTGTTCATGGCCCATGTGCCCCTGGAGCATATTGAAGTCGAACTAAGATCACTGGTGGTGGAATTAATCCGTCACCAATGACGGAACCCAGATTCCACCCACCTACCACCCGAACTTCGGATGGGGCTATCTTTCCGAATTCTCAACCAAATCGAGCAACTGAAAGCTCGAAACCGCATGGCAAAATCCAGGGAGTCCAAATCTGCAATCAGATCAGACATCCAACCACTCTCTAGTGGTCGGACCAGGAAAACGGCAAACGGCATCCATGGCAGGGGCACTTTTTAACAATCTCCCCCGTGCACCTTCCATGCCGGATGCCCCATGCTCACTCTTTACTCATCCGCTCCTGCGCCTTCAAGCCCTTCACAGCTTGTCAACCCAAGCCCTGCAAGGCTGATGACGTGCCGATCCTGGGGCTGCGCCTTGGTCAAGCAATCGGCGAGCATGTGCTTCGTACTGCAATGTTGCAGCACAACCTGTCCCCTCTCCACCATGTCGCGCGCGTAGTGGTAGCGCACGTCAATGTGCTTCGTCCTCCTGTGCTGCGTCGGGTTGTTGGTCAGCGAGATGGAGTCGGTGTTGTCCTCTTGAACCACCGTAGGCTTCTGCTGCGGCACGCCCAGCTCCCCCAGCAATCTGCGGAGCCACACCGCTTCCTTGACCGCCTCGGCCAGAGCGACGTACTCCGCCTCCTCTGTGGAGGTGGCAACGCAGTCTTGCTTCCTGCTGCACCACGAGACCGCTGCACCTGCGAGGAAGAACACATAGCCAGAAGTGGACTTCCTCTTGTCCACATCGCCGGCGTAGTCCGCGTCAGTGTAGCAGACCAGCCGCAAGGGGTCTGACCTCCCCTTTCCGTCGTACTTCAGGCGTGCGTGCCGCGTTGCCTGCAAGTACCGGAGGATGCGCTTCGCCGCCTGCCAGTGTAGTGGCCCAGGGTTGGCCACATACCTGCTCACCTGGCCNGCATCCACCCCCTCCGGCACCTCAAGGTAGATCTCCTTGTCGATGATGCCGTTCAGGAATGCCGTCTTGACATCCATTTGGTGGATCTCCATGTCCTTTGCGGCTGCCACCGCGAGGATCGTCCGGATGCTTGTGAACTTGGCGACGGGCGCGAACGTCTCATCATAGTGTTCGCCTTTCCGCTGCGCGTACCCCTTCGCCACTAGCCACGCCTTATATTTCTCCACCTTGCTGTCCTTGGTGAGCTTCACCTTGAACACCCACTTGGAGCTGATCACCTTCGCCCCCTGAGGCCGATCCACCAACTCCCAAGTGTCGTTCTCAGCAAGGGACGCAAGTTCAGATTTTATTGCTTCGCCCCATTGCTGCCCGTCAGGCCGTGCAAGCGCCTCTTGCCAGTTGTCGGCTCCATTGCGGCTGCCATCATGCACCGCGCCATGCCAACCCAGCGGCCCGTGCTCGCGTCATACCGCTTTGCCGCATTCCGCTGCCTCCGGCTGCGACGCGGCGACCTTGGCGACGCTATCTGCTGGTCCTGCTGCTGCCCTGCTGCAACGTTGTCCTCGGCCGCGGACTCCCCCGCGTCGGCTGCTGCGTCCTGCGCTCCAGCGGCACCTGCACCTGCTGCATTGCCCTGCTGCGCTCCAGCACCGTCATCCTCCGAAGACCCGTCATCGACCTCTGCAGCCGCCGGCTCCTCCTCACGCTCAAGGAGTTGGAACCACTCCCCCTGCTTTGGAGAGTGCGCTGCGTC
>SZWC01001876.1:34188-45872 GCA_023375785.1 Penium margaritaceum | reverse complement strand
GGATCACCAGAGAAGCAAATCTGCGGGTAGCAAAACATTCGCTCTGAAAAACATGGGCAAAAATCTTGCGCGTAAAATTGCATGAGTTGCCGCTGTGAACCTCTAGGATTTTGAATGACGATTTTTTTTTTTGACCCCTTAAAAGATTGCACCGCATCGAAGTGCACCGCGTCACATCCAACAGCATTTCATCGCATCGCAGCGCATCCCATCACATCACAATGCGCCGCAAGTTGCATCCAGTCAAATCGCATCGTATGGCACCACATTGCACTGCGTCACTTTGCCTCACATCCCCGTTACATTGCAACGCACAGCACCGCACCCTGAGGTAGCTGACAGAGAACAATCATGAAGCTATTGACCAACAGGCAAACTATAGAAGTCGAACTGGGTCCCCCGCGGTGAAAAGAAGTCGAACTGGGTTCCCCCTCCCCCCCTCCCCCCACCCCTCCTCACGCCTCCTCCTCCTCTTCCCGCCTCTCGAGGGAGTCCATGCTGACTCACTTTGATGTTGTTGAGCGAGTCGACGATGACGATGCAGTCCTTGGCCACTGCACGCGACACGGCCGACCGCAGCGTGCCCCGCAGGTTCTTCTCCTGCACCATGCCTGTGTCATGGCATGGCATGGCGTGGCATGGCATGGCATGGCATGGCATGGCATGGCATGGCATGGCACGGCGTGGCACGGTATGGCATGGCATGGCATGGCATGGCGTGGCATGGCACGGCATGGCATGGCGTGGCATGGCATTGCGTGACATGGCATGGTATGGCATGGCTTCGGATGGCATGGCGTGACATGGTATGGCATGGCTTGGCATGGATGGCATGGCATGGCATGGTATGGCATGGCATGGCGTGGCATGGCATGGCATGGCATGGCATGACATGGCATGGCATGGCATCGCATGGCATGGCATGACATGGCGTGGCAACGGTGTCAGCGCAACCTCGGTGAGTGGTGACGTGTCTGCGCCCTCCACTTCTACATCCTACACATCTCGCTTCTGGGCTTGGTCCCACCATCTTCAGCAACAGCGCACGTGTTCGCCCTGGCACCCACTCACGCCGAAAGCTCTTCACCAGAGCAAAACAGCTCGCACTTCATCATCAAAAGCATCTTCATCAGTACCGGTACCCTCAGCAGCAGCAGCAGCAGCAGCAGCAGCAGGCCCATCACCATCGACAGCATTGTTGTGGTCAAAAACAACATCCATGCGAGCAGTTGCAGCCAGTGGAACAGGGGCACTGCGCGTCGTCGTCATGCTCACGCTCAGCTCACGAGTCAAACGAGCTACTTTAACCCCTGGAATTGGAGGCACGGTCATCATCGCCCTGCTTCACCACCTTCGCACTGAGACACAGAGGAACCATGGCAGTGCGCCCTCTGTGAGTGGCATCATGGCAGCGCCCTCCACCTCTCTGCGCTACGCACGTCTTGCATCTAGGCCTCGTCCGAGAACGCTTCCTCGACAGCCCACGCGTGGGACAACCCTACGCCCACTTGACCAACAATTTGCCCCCCTGTCAACAGCAATGCCATCATCAGCGTCAGCAATCTCACATACTTCAGCGTCAGCAATCTCACATACTGCAGCGTCAGCAATCTCACATACTGCAGCGTCAGCAATCTCACATACTGCAGCGTCAGCAATCTCACATACTTCAGCGTCAGCAATCTCACATACTGCAGCGTCAGCAATCTCACATACTGCAGCGTCAGCAATCTCACATACTGCAGCGTCAGCAATCTCACATACTGCAGCGTCAGCAATCTCACGTACTGCAGCGTCAGCAATCTCACATACTGCAGCGTCAGCAATCTCACATACTGCAGCGTCAGCAATCTCACATACTTCAGCGTCAGCAATCTCACATACTGCAGCGTCAGCAATCTCACATACTGCAGCGTCAGCAATCTCACATACTGCAGCGTCAGCAATCTCACATACTTCAGCGTCAGCAATCTCACATACTGCAGCGTCAGCAATCTCACATACTGCAGCGTCAGCAATCTCACATACTGCAGCGTCAGCAATCTCACATACTGCAGTGTCAGCAATCTCACATACTGCAGCGTCAGCAATCTCACATACGGCAGCATCAGCAATCTCACATACTGCAGCGGCAGCCATCGCAACAGCAAGACCACCAGCTGCAAGAACAACCACTCATCGTCAGCGTGAGCAATCTCACCACGCTCGCAACTTCCACTATGACACAGTCGCTCGACTGGACGAAACACCACGCAACCTGATCCGCCTGGAGAAAAAAACATTAGATTGATCGGTACGCGTGGCATGGTCCAAGTGGTGTGGTGTGGGATGGCGTCGCATGGTATGGCGTGTCATGGCCTGGCAACGCGCTGAACGTTGAGCGTGTGTATGTGTGTGTCCACATGCACTTGTGCACGCGCACGGGCATGGAGGGTGGAATTCGGCAGGCATGTGCAGAATGTGGCCCAAGACACCACATTGGCGAGGAGGGAAGAAGTAGAGCAGTTTTGGGAGGTGAGAGGGGTTGGATGAGGGGGGGCAGGGANGGGGAACTTTCAAACACACTTTTGTAGCTGGCGTTGCGGTCGCCTTGGTTGAGGCTGGCCTCGTCTATCACCGTCACCCGCAACCGACCCCCACCGCCAGTACCACTTCCGCCTGCAGCGGCCGCCTCACCCCGCTCCAGATCCTCGTTCAACTGCTGCACCAGCCGCCGCACAACCGTGCTCTTGCCGCTGCGCGGTTGCCCGCACATCACCACCAGCGCCATGGCGTGCCGTCACAGGCCAAGCTGCAATCTCCTCCGCCTTCGCTGCGTTCTCCTCCGCCTTTGCTGCGTTCTCCTCCGCCTTTGCTGCGTTCTCCTCCGCCTTGGCTGCGTTCTCCTCCGCCTTTGCTGCGTTCTCCTCCGCCTTTGCTGCGTTCTCCTCCGCCCTGAGAGCGTCCTCCTCCCTCCCCGCTACTTTCTCCTACGTCGATCTGGAGAACGCTTCAGAAACTGCGGGCAAGCGAAAGTGGCTCGCATCCGGATGTGAGCACGACTACAAGTCGGCAATTCATTTTCCAGTTGGCAGAGGGCATCCCTTACTGAACCCAGGGCATTATACATAATTCAAAAATGGATAGGCGCTATTCCAACATAAATAATAGAATATTTGTAATATTTTTTTCAATTACGTGGAAACCCTATGCAACCTGTTAGGTAGCCAAGAATAACCGCTGACATCACAAAACCCGCCGCACAAGGACTTCAACAACGACAATTTTGCCTACGGTCTGCAATTATGTCCACAGACAGCCCACCGCGTATTTTATAGAATTTATTTCTCCACTTCTGTCACTTCCATACGACAGGCTCGCTCTCAGTGCGATCATCCTTGCGGAAGCGACTCCTAGTCCGAGAAAAACGTGAGAATCTGACAAACTTCGCGTAGCAACCAGAGTGTTCTGCAAAACAGATACAGGACATCGCAAGCAAGCATGTGACCTAAAATTTCTCCTCGGAGAGGAGCACCAAGGTTGAGCAAAATTCGCTTCCAAGGCAGATAACATGTTTGAACCTGGCTTGACTGTACTACTACGAAACCCCGATGCATGCCTGAGTGTAGCCAATACGACTAGTTTGGATATAAAATTATTATAAATAATGAAAGAGGCGTCTCTGATGTTGTCTTACGCGTGTACACGACATACAGTGACCTTTCCGCTCATGTCCATGCTCGTGTAGATCCCTGAGGTGGCCGTTGCTGCCGGCTTGTGGGGGAGTTGACGTGGTGTTGACCCGGTCCGTGGTGCACCCCCAACAGGCAGGCGGACCACCGCGAGGTGGTGACCGAGCCACCATTGCCTGGCGTGCAGCTACCACGACATCCCGGGTGCCTCCCATGGTCCTTTACAGTGTTTCTGTAGGTGCTAGAATTTTCTCGGTGGACAGGCCGTTCGGCCCGAACTGCATGTTTTGCATGTTTTCGCCACCGACTGATGTCGGACCTGTGCATGTGACCAGCTGTAGCGTCAGGCTCAGGATTCTGCAGCTTTAGGATCCGACGGTGCTCCGTTTGGACTACCGTGCGCAGAGTTACGGCCAAAACAACGGTTTTGGGCCAGGTTTGGACAGACAGACACTGTCGTGTGTGACACCCGCCGTGCACCACGGCAGGTATTTATCCTGTGTGACTGTCATTCATTCACTCTCTCTGCATTTACTTCAGTTGAAGCTTGAGATACAAGTGCACGTGTCTCTCCCTACCCTTGCTGTCCCTTGCATGACCTGTGTGTCAACCAGCCAGACCCGTGCTGTCAGGCTAGCAAGCAGAAAGGCTAGGAAGCTTCCTGGAATCTTCTCATGGTATCAGAGCAGGCGAGCCAGTGCTCGTCGTGCTGCGCAGCAGAGACGCAGCAGCTGCAGCAGCAGTGAGCAGCAGCAGTGGCAGCAGCCCACAGCAGCAGCAGCAGGTCCTGGTTGGACCCATCACCACCCTGAGTCGCTTGAAGCGACAAGAGCACGCAGCGACGCATATGCCATCATCCTGATGCGTCAGAAACCGCAACGGCAGGTTCGTGCTGCAGCTGCAGCGTGCCACAACGGCTTGAGGCCGTTGGAGCCCTTGCGCGCAGCAGCAGCCGGTCCGAGGCCGCCCGTGTGGCGACTTGGAGCCGCAAACCGGGCGAGCAACAGCACCATCAGCGAGCAACAGCAGCAGCGGCGGCCGTGGCCACTCAGGCACCAGAGGCACCAGTACCTTTTGTAGGTGCTGACTCCAGCCGTGCAGCTTCCTGGAAGCCGCACGGACGTGGAGGAGCCGCAGACGCAAATCGCGTCAGCCGCCATCCTCTCTTCACCCGCCTGTGCCGGACTCAAATAGCCACCAAAAGTTGCGCGCTATGGCTCGTTGGAAAGCTTAGATCTCAAGTTTTCCATCGCGCCCTTCCTCGCCTCATTTGGAGCTCTGTAGCCTCCAGCATTCACCGTTCCGCATCACTGATTTGAATTTTTCATTTTTTCGGCCTGAGCACAAAATCAGGTCGTTTTGGCCTTTTTCCCCACTTTTTGAAGACGAAAATTTCACCATTGTCTTCAGCATCCTCAGACGCCTCTGTGGTCCAAATTTCGCTTCATTTGGACAACCTTCAATTTTTAGTGGTGAAAATTTAAATTTTTAAATTTTCAGCACTTAGCCGATTTTTTGGTCAGAAGGTCGACTTTTGCAACCGTCCTAAATCGGCGAGAAACACCGTCAGATTTGAGATCTGACACCTTTCATCCCCGCCTCCTGCCTCACTCCCATCAGCAGCAGCAGTAGCAGCAGCAGCAGTGGCAGCCGTGGTAGCGGCACCGACCACATCAGCCGTGGAGGCGGTACTGACGTCGTAGATGACGTCGACGTTGGCTCTGTCACTGACAATGCTTTCGTCGACAACAGCCACAGCGGCAGTAGCAGCAACAACAGCAGCAACAGCAGCGACGGTGACTGCCATGATGGTGTCACCTGTGTCGCGCGCGGTGGCCTCCTCGTCCACTCTGGCACCATACTCCCGAGATCGTGTCATCACCGAGCTTCTGCAGCAGCTGGCTCTTCGCTCATCTCAGGGGAGTGCGAGTGTGTTGACTGAGCCGACTGATCATACTGCTTGTGCTGCCACTTCTGTGTCGTTGCGTGGGGATGCTTGTGGCGGTGCTCAGTGCAGTGTGTGTCAGCGAGGGACCTGATGATGTGTCCTGGCTTGCTGAGTCGCAGTCTCGCATGTTGCGTCGTGACCAGCAGTCCTCTGCCGAGCGTCCTGCCGCGTTCTCCTGTTCCATCGCCATGTGTTCTGTCACATCGTCGAGTCGTGTTTCAGATGCCACCTGGGTCATCGACTCAGGGGCCACCCATCACATGACGTGTCGTCGCCGTGAATTCGTCGTCCTTGGTCCCGTGGGGTCTGTTCGCGCTGTTCGCATTGCGTCAGGCCATGAGGTCCCGGTCCAGGGTGTTGGGGTCGTGCAGTTCCATGGTCCGTCTGGCCCGTTGTACATTTCCGACGTCTTGTATGTGCAAGATCTGGAGCTCAGCCTGCTCTCTGTGCGTGCCTGTACGCGCATGGGTCTCGGGGTGTCTCACACTGGGGATGATGCCACTATCTTCGTGTGTGACACACAGGAGACTGTTTTGCGTGGAACAGTTGTCGATGACCTGTACCACGTCTCTCATGATCGCTCTCTTTCTCCGACACCTCCCTCCCCCACAGCGCGTGTTTTTGTGNAGGCGTCTGTGTCACGTGCACATGGACGCTATTGATAGCCTTGTGCGCTTGCAGCCTGCGCTCGGTCTTGACGCGGCTTCGTTCGAGAAGCCGCCCAAGACCGACTGTCTTGAGTGTGCTCAGGGCAAGATGCACCGCCGCTCTTACCCATTGTCCGAGTCGCGAGCTATTCGTCCTCTCGAACTTGTCCACTCGGACCTCCTGGGCCCGCTCCCTGCCGAGTTCCAGGAGGATCGAGGTCGCTATGTCCTGACACTGACTGATGATTTCACCCGTATGCGGTGGGTCTACAGTCTTCGTCAGAAGAGTGACGCCGCTGTGGCCGTCCGCCTGTGGCTGGTCATGGCGGAACGGCAGTCTCGCCACACTCTGCAGACCTTCCGCTCTGACCGCGGGGGGGAGTTCCTCCGGGATATGGAGCGGTACTTCGCTGAGCATGGTGTGTACCACCAGCTCTCAGCACCCGCTACCCCCCAGCAGAACGGAGTGTCTGAGCGTTGGAACCGCACGATGGAGGATGCGGTCCGCACCATGCGCATTGAGAGCGGTCTCCCAGAGTCCTTCACATTTGAGGGCTTTGCCTACATGACCTGGGTGTGGAACCGCATCCCACATGGACGGCTGCCTCTTCACACCTCTCCCTATGAGTTGTGGTTTGGTCATCGAGCTGACCTGCGTCTTGCTCGTGTGTGGGGGTCCCTTGCCTGCGTCTGGTTCACCCAAGAGCAACAAGGGTCCAAGGTCTCTCCTCGCGGGCGCATCTGTGCCTTCGTGGGGGTGTCACCCCGGTCCAAGGCGTGGCGCTTTTGGGACCCGGATCGCCGTTGCATTGTTGAGTCCCGCGACGCGGTGTTCTTCGAGCACCTTACCTACCATCACTTGTCTCAGATCCGCTCCATGCGCCTCTCTCATGCTCCCGGGTGTGACGCCTCACGCGGCGTGGGGGAGGTCGTTGGGCCGTCGGACTCCGTCCGTTCAGCATGCCCTATCGCCCGTGATGCGTCACACCCCGGTCCCTCACCCGCTCAGCTCGACCCCGCCATCGTTGCTGTTGGCCCAGTTGTGTCATCACCTGAGCATGCGACTCTTCCTGCACACGCCCCTGGCCTTGCATCATCTCCCCCTGCTCCGCCTGAGCCCACGCACTCACCTGTCCCAGCGTCGCCTGAGCCCGTGCACTCACCTGTCCCAGCGTCGTCTGAGCCCGCGCACTCACCTGTCCCAGCGTTGCCTGAGCCCGCGCTCCCTCTCTTCCCTTCGCCTGATCCTGTGCGCTCACCTCTCCGCACGCCTGTGTCGCATGAGCCTGCGTACTCGCCTGTCGATGCATCGTCTGAACCCGTGCACTCACCTGCTTCCGTGCCATCCGAGCACTCGCGTTCCCCTGTCTTCGCAGCTCCAGAGCGCGCGCATTCACCTCCGCACGAGCATGCCGCTGTGTCGCCTGTCCCCGCGTCATCGACGCCTGTGCCTGCTGTTGTGTCCCCCGAGCCTTTCACACGCGAGCCCGGAGTCGCCTCCGCCAGCGCCCTACGCGCAGCATGCACAGTGGAGACCCAGGCACCAAGGCCCTCGGCCTTAGTGCCCTTGGTCTTCCTGAGGTCCATCCATCCTGTCCGATAGGACGGGTCCTCCTTGCTCACGAGTATGAGCAGGCGCGTGATGCGTCCTCCTTGGAGGTCACACATACATTGCCTTCCACAGCGTGTGTCCTGGCCACACGCACCTCGCCCGAGCTGCCACAGGATCCGAGCACACTGCGTGAGGCCCTCATTGGACCCGACTCCGAGCTTTGGCGCTCTGCGTGTGAGGAGGAGCTTCGGGCGATTGCCGATCATGGCGTCTTTGAGCTTGTTGACCTGCCAGCGGGCCGGAAGGCTGTCCAGGCCAAGTGGGTTTTGCACAAGAAACTGAAGCCTGATGGCTCAGTGGAACGCTACAAGGCCCGCTTGACAGCCAAGGGTTTCTCACAAGTGGAGGGTGTCGACTTCACCGATACCTTTGCCCCAGTCGGCCGGATGCGGACAGTGCTCACCCTGCTGAGTTAGGTGGCTCACCATGATTGGGAGCTTCACCAGATGGACGTTAACAACGCCTTCCTTCATGGAAAGCTTGAGGAGGAGATCTACATGGTCCAGCCGCCTGGCTTCGTCGACGCCAAGGCCTCTGATAAGGTCTGGCGGTTGCGGAAGGCCTTGTATGGACTGAAGCAGTCACCTCGCTGCTGGAACCAGGAGATCACTGGCACGCTTCGTCGTGCCGGATACGTCCAGAGCGATGCTGATCCTTCCCTGTTTGTGACCCAGGCGCCAGCCCCCTTCACTGCAATCCTGGTCTATGTGGACGACCTCCTGATCGCGTCTCCAGACATGGAGGCCGTGACGGCGGCCAAGGCGGTGCTGCACTCTGCCTACAGGATGAAGGACCTGGGATCAGCCTCGGTGTTCTTGGGGATGGAGATTGTGCGTGATCGCACCCGTATGACCCTCCTCGTCCATCAGGCACGGTATGCTCGGACTGTGGGGGAGCGATTCGTAGACCTCCTTGCGACTGTTCCGACTGCATCCACACCCATCACACCCGACGGGCAGCGTGCCCTGAAGGTGGATGACCCAGAGCAGCTGGGGGAGCTTGTCGATGTGACCTTGTACCTGCGAGTCATTGGCTCGTTTATGTACCTGTCCACCACGACGCGGCCCGACATCGCCTTTGCTGTCAATCTGGTGGCACAGTTTTCTCAGGGTCCGCGCACACGGACGCTCGAGGCTGTGGTCAGAGTCGTGCGATATGTGGTCTCCACCGCACGCCTTGGTCTGTGCTTTCGCCGCCAGTGCTCGGTGGTCCTCGATGGGTACACCGACAGTGACTGGGCTTGGAGCCCAGATGGCAGGAGCCGCACAGGCTACATCTTCCTGATTGGTGGGACCGTTGTGTCGTGGCGTAGCGGTAAACAAGGCTGCATTGCTCGCAGCTCTGCGGAGGCCGAGTACGTGGCTCTAGGCGCAGGTGCAGCAGAGAGTGTCTGGCTGGTGCGTTTGCTCCGTGAGTTACGTCAGACTGTGCCTCCAGTCGTCTTGCGTTGTGACAACCAAGGTGCTGATGCCATCGCACAGAACTCGGGTGTGTTCCATTCACGCATAAAGCACATTGCTGTTGAGTACCACTTTGTGCGTGACCTTCTGCAGCGACGCGAGGTGGACGTCATCTGGGTGAGTACTGACGAGCAGCGCGCTGACTTCTTGACGAAGGCACTCGGACGAGGAAAATTCCATGTGGCCACTCGTGTTGTGGGACTGCGGCCTGCCCCTGATGCCGGTTGACCTGGCCTTGTTTCGTTCTTGTCGTCTCCGTGGTGCTTTGTTGTCAGTGTTTGTATGTCTATGGACATGTTCGCCATCCGGTCATGGGGGAGTGTTGTCTTACGCGTGTACACGGCATACGGTGACCATTCGGCTCATGTCCATGCTCGTGCAGATCCCTGAGGTGGCCGTTGCTGCCGGCTTGTGGGGGAGTTGACGTGGTGTTGACCCGGTCCGTGGTGCACCCCCAACAGGCAGGCGGACCACCACGAGGTGGTGACCGAGCCACCATTGCCTGGCGTGCAGCTACCACGACATCCCGGGTGCCTCCCGTGGTCCTTTACAGTGTTTCTGTAGGTACTAGAATTTTCTCGGTGGACAGGCCGTTCGGCCCGAACTGCATGTTTTTCATGTTTTCGCCACCGACTGATGTCGGACCTGTGCGTGTGACCAGCTGTAGCGTCAGGCTCAGGATTCTGCAGCTTTAGGATCCTACGGTGCTCCGTTTGGACTACCGTGCGCAGAGTTACGGCCAAAACAGCGGTTTTGGGCCAGGTTTGGACAGACAGGCACTGCCGTGTGTGACACCCGCCGTGCACCACGGCAGGTATTTATCCTGTCTGACTGTCATTCATTCACTCTCTCTGCATTTACTTCAGTTGAAGCTTGAGATACAAGTGCACGTGTCTCTCCCTACCCTTGCTGTCCCTTGCATGACCTGTGTGTCAACCAGCCAGACCCGTGCTGTCAGGCTAGCAAGCAGAAAGGCTAGGAAGCTTCCTGGAATCTTCTTATCTGAAACATATATACAACACTCGAAACAACCCTAATTTTCGTGCAACCAAATTAAAGGTGTGACTCAACCATTTCATCAGAGCAGATAGGCACACAATGATGAATCAAGGAAATCCGATCGAATAAAATACATTTATAGAACTAAACTTGAAAATACATACTTTTAAAAAACCAATTTTTGTTACATCGATGAACGCGTACGAAGGACATAATTTTTTTTTAAAAAATCAATTATGGTTCTCGTTAGGCTCTTTGGCAGCTCCTGGCATGTTCCACATCTTTTTTGAGTGGCAGGGAAAAATGGCAAGAAGTTGGCAGTGGGGGGGCGGGTTAGTTACGCCAACAATGTTAAGTGCCATAAGGCCATTCCCTTTGTGGATCGATAAGTCTTTATTTTGATAATTTTCTCCATCAGCAGAGGAATCTCTACCTATCCTAATGATCAATAAGAAAAAAATATTGTACACTATGGCACTTAACTCAAACAAGTCATGTTGGAGTGAAATTGAAATGTGGCGGGTGAACAGGGTGCGAGTCATTTTCGGTGTGTGAGCCCTCGGTATGTGGCTATCCATGGCAATCGCACAGGTTTGTTGTGGAGATCAACTTTTCCATGAAGTGAAGTCTCTTACAATTGCCTCCTATCACAAGCATATCTCGACTTCAATCCAGAAATGGAGCCCATTCTTGTCATAGGGAACCCAAGAGGGAGGATGGCGGACATTATTCAATTCTTCCATTTTGTCGGTGGGTACAAACGGCTAAACTAGATTCATTTCCCTCGTCGGCTCAACCCATTAACTATGTGTTATTATTCACGTGAAATTCTAGGTTTTCGGCGTGGTTACGGATGTGTAGGTGGTGGAATAACGTCTTTTCGCATGCAAGGGAATTTTTCCACCCCTCGACGCCCTCTCGCCTAATGGAGTGGCCAATATGAACAATGCATGTGGTTTTGCCTCTGCGCATGATCCTCGTCATCAGCATCAACTTCTCATTGCTAGAGCTAAGTTTTCATGACATCGTCTTACCTATGGACTCGAACATGGCTCGTCGTCCTGGTCAATTGGAGGCCAAGCTAATGAGTGAAAGAAGCCATTGTGGCCTTTATTACTAGACTCTTGACACGGACACAGGGGGTCACATGTTGCAGCGTTCCCTCTGTAATTGGTGTCGTGGTGGCATCCTTCACCTCCTAATCGCAAGAAGCAGCCTTGAGTGTTACCCTATTCTCAGCCCGAGCAATCCAAAAAAAAAAAAAAATGATGGCAAATATCTGATCAGAACGCCCCATCCTTCATGAAGAAGGGCGCAACATCCACAAGCGGTCTCATTTCCTCAACT
>SZWC01001876.1:4952-20127 GCA_023375785.1 Penium margaritaceum | reverse complement strand
GGGGGGGAGAAAGGTTCCCACTCACCGTGTTGAATTGAATCATGACCAGAGGGATTTCACACATTTCACAAAAATCATGGCAAGTCATCTTCAATTTGTTCAGTTGAGTTTGTGTGAGTAGTGATATTCATCGCAAAAAACTGGTTGATAAAGCCTCAAGAACAGCCCAAGCTTTAAACGAAAGAAAACCTTGTCCCAATTCTCTTAGCTATCAACTATAGTATTAAAATTGTCCATCCTAACCCAGGTCAGAACAATTAGCCTACAAAACTTCTTCATGAGTCTCTAAGCCCCGTATCATCAACACAACGTTTTTAGTCCAACAAGCTACTGCATGCTGCCACATTCATTGCTGGTCTGAGTAAAAAATCCAGCATAATCTATGTCACTTTCTTAGGTGACATAGACCGGCGCCACCATCCTTGAATGGTCTCTTGTGTTCTACTATAAGAAAAGCAGGATGTCTCCCATATTCGGTCGACCAGACGACGAGGAAAATTCCTCGTCAACCTGCATTGCAAGCTGGGTAAGCATCCGGCTTACACAAGGGCAACTAGATAGTGCCTCAAACTTTCCGGCCATTGCTTGAGGTTTCACGACGTCTAACGGTGAAACTCGAGCCCTTCGGGGTGGGCTCTGTGGAGTCTGCGAGGTTGAAAAGGGCATGGCCGGATGTGACATCACAAGGAGCCCCCTGCGATCATGGGGCCCCTGACAAAGTACCTTGCCATGGTGAGGGGCTCGCGAGGGGCAACTGGATGGCGTTGCGACGAGGCCACTCCGTCAAGTGCTACCTGCACTCGGTGGTGTGGTAAACACAATTTTATAAACGTGTTGGCCACGCCATCAGACGAGAAGGCATTGAGTGGTAGTAAAATACCCACGCAATGATATTTGGCCACCACCTCCCCATCCTTACCATGTCGAAAAACCGAAGGTTTCCATATGGACAATTGACGTGACGAGGAAAAGTAATCTAGTCGCTTCACTTTGATCTACGGACAAACTGGATAGAGAAAATAATACCTTCTGCCATTCCTCATGGATTGCCCCGTAATAAGAATGGACTCCACACACCGACTTCAGTCGGGGCATACTTGTGAGACGAGTCGTTCGTGAGAGATGTCACGCCATTGCCAAATGCAACTGGATCCCAAGGACTCATATACTCACTGAGGCTCGCACCCCAAAAAAACCGTCATGTTATATGGGTATCCATGAGCTTTGTGTCACAGTTGCTAACTTTGTCGCTAGATGACCTAGATCCTGTTGTGTCTCTACAGAGAAACGGATATTGCCACTGCCTCCCTTCTCACTGAAGCCTCACAGAGCAACTGGAGTGGCCGACAGTTCCACCACATTTAGAGCGGCATAGAAGTAACAAAATGTGTTGTTGTTGGCGATAAGGTACATGGTCACGTTTGCTTCTGCCCGCCCTGTTGCTGCTTGATAGAACTACCGCAGCATGCCACTTTAAAGAGCAATGTACCCCGACTTTGAAGAGGCACTACAGGCAGCACAATTCTCCAAACCATGCATGCAGTAACATTGGAAAGATCTTAATAAAAATCTGCAAGGAGCCATGGATCTCTCCGTACCAGCCCAGGGACCAAAAACATTTCTCCTGGCTTCCGTCAGTAAGAAATTGTTTTTCCTGTCTTGATTGTAGTGGAAACACTGCAAAAAAAATCTAGATCTTTTAGCACAGGGTTCATGCTTTTCCCCTGGCACTTTACCTCCTACTAATCTCTGACGGAGAAAAGGGGGGCATTTTGATGCAATTTTCTTGAAAGAGAGGTGGACATTCCCACTCTTCCCACTCTCCTTTGTCTAAGGTGTTTTGGAGAAAGGGTAGAGGCTGCTGGTAAATAACTCTTTTGTTTCTAAGAATCACCTCCAACAATCTAACACCGTCCTCCTTTCCCTTATCCTCCTCTCCCCTCATCACCTATCATGGTGGAGGTGGCCTTCCCATGTCTTGGACAGGATGAGGTCCAAAATAAACTCCTGCAGTAGAGGGTGGCCTAAGCGCATCCGGGAGTCATGCAACTCGCACGATGTCGTTGACAAAAAGCACTTGTTGGATACGCATTGGTCATGCCGTATTTGCCGCATTCGCAAAGATGATGAGTGCCCGCACCCCACTTTCCGTGACAGTGCGGTTATGAAGGATGCCAAAAAATAAGGCAAGGAGGACAGGGAGACATCCTTTCCACCACGCATTAGAGATAAGACTGAGGTCCTTTTCGACACTTCCAGGAAAGTAGAAGTGATTGGTGCAGAGACCACAGACGCGAAGGATAGCGACAAAATCACTGGAACCGATTACGGCTGCCTCTCCTTGAATGTCCACGAGGAGAAGAACAATGTTTCCCTCAAAAATATTGATGCTGCTTCCTTGGCTGTGATCAACCACCTCGTGGAGCTGAGAATCCATAAGTTGTGCATGGTGGAAGCTATTATGGCTTCAACCCTTACAAAGGAGAACTGTGGCTCTAAGCCACTAGCTGGTCTAGTGTCTTGTCGCCTTAGCGTGGAAGGCATGATAGTAGATGGTGGAAAGAGGAACACGTTCCCTACCTCGGTACATGCACCAATCCCAAAAATTCTGGATGGAACCTTGGGTCGCCTTGAGCAAGGAACACCTGGAAGAGCACATGCATGTGCTACAATCGCCATCGTGTTTAAGGCAAGCCAGGGATCGCAGGGGTAAGGCCAAGAATCATTTAGAGAATACCATAGAAGCACTAAACCTTTCGCAAGACGTCGGGGCATACGAACATCTACTCAATGAACTTGAGCGTAACCAGGTCATCAAGAGCGTACTTGTCCTGAAGCAGCGCGCTCATCCTGATGCATTTAGCAACTTGCTCAAATTCAAGGGTTCGTTGGTGGTTAGGGGCCACGTATGGAGCTCTTGATTAAGCTCCATGATATGAATGAAAGAGCCTCGGGAGTTGTTGAGGAAGCTTGTGTTGAAAGTGCAACTCTCTCATCGGCGAAGTACCGACTAAAGGTGTTATACGTGAGAGTGTCTCAGTAGGTCCCTAGAACTCACATGCTGCGAGAAAAAATCCCTAGGAAGTAGGGAGTAGGAAGGGAGGGAAAGAGGCAGGGATTTTGTCTCCTAGCAAGCGTCTAGGCGTGTGATCAATAGTTGTCAAGGTGACCGCAAGCTTGCACAATACCTCAAGGATTGGGACAACACACTAAAATAAGTTACTAATGAGGATCACCACCCTATATGAAAGATCATGGAATGACTTACAAACGGCCTGTCTAACGAGTCACTGGCTTGGGTTTTCATTTTGGATCTACAAGGTAAGACTTGGACTACATAAGCTGAGCTGTATTTTCTATCCTCGTAAATACAATTCCATGTCGGTCGAGTATAGAACATCCTTGCAACCAGCATCACCAGCAGGACAACAACAGGCGCCAGTACTCTCCCCAAGGTGGTGAGCGAATGCTCCCTCGACACGGGTCAGGCTTTCATAAATCCTCTAATTCGTAGAACAACAACAAGGAGCGTGCGGGTGGCAAGGAAAAGACAGGCATCCTAACCTGCTACTATTGCGGGAAGACTGGATATTCTGCCTTTGAATGTCGCAATAACGAGAAGGATCATATTGACAGAGATACCAATGAGTAGGACAAAGAGAAGTAACACAAGGGACAAGGAACTTCCACAACGTTCAGGATATCCATGGTGGTTACGGACCAGTAGGCCGCAGGAAGCACGGTAAAAATCCAAGGATCTCTCAGCCAAATAGACACCCAACGACGGTATTTCTCCAGCATTTGGAGTGAAACACGACAGGTCCTTGCGAAAACACAAACAAGATGAAACGAGCAGCGGACAAACACCGCAGCGATGTGTTTGGCAATGGCAATCGTATCCTCCTCAGCTCAGAGAATGTCAAAACTCCGAGGTCCGAATCTCAAACCCCGCTAGTCGGGACCGTTTGAGATCTTGTTGTCACTCGCCTTTGCTTGCCTGACAGCATGTGCACACTGTCTTCCACATCAACAAGCTCAAGCTCTAGAGGGATCCCAGCAAAACATTTCCCGGCAGAGACGTCGCTCCTCCACCTCCCATTCAAGTGGACAGAGATACAGAGAACGTAATTGAAGATGTCCTCGGACACCAACGTCGTGGAAAAACGATCGATTATCTGGCCAAGTGACACGGCTACAACGTCGCACAAAACATCTGATAATCCTACGACCACCTCTGAGATGTGAATCATCTAATTAACAACTACTACTGTTCTCACTGGTCTACGTGTGCTTATGCGCCTGAATGTCGCGACTAAAAGGGGGGAAGTTTTACGTCCCAGGCGAAGACAAGTCCTGCAACTCTGTGAGTGGGTATGTTTTCCTTACATTTATAGCCCACTGCACATCGACCTCAGGATTTTTAAGTTGTTCGGCCAAGGGCATTTTGGCCATGTGTCCGGACCTTCAGGTGTCCTTTTCCCGAAGGTTATGAAAACTTTGAGCACTTTCTAGAATGGTCAATTGAAGTATCCTGAATTGTATCAGTATTTTCATACCATTCAATGAACTTCTTGACAGTGCTAGAATTTTATAAATCTACGCCGTGATATTCTCAAAATTCTCCAACTTCTTGACGGAGTTTCTCGAAGCGACCACTCACGAAGCAACGTCACACGTACCGCTGGGCTCGAGTGCCAAAGACCCAACATATGCCTCATTGTGATTGTCCTCATTGTATGTGTACGCTCGACTTGTTTGACACTTGTCATTGCAGTAAATTTGCTACTTCATAAAAGCAATGTGTTATCCATTTGACGTAATTCCTTGAATCGTCTTCTGCTCTACACCTCATCCCTTTGAACCACCGAGCTTCCGCTCGGTGTAACAGGGGGCGTGTTACGTCCCTGACATACACGAGTCCCTGAATCCCGCAAGTTGGCAATTTTATCATTACATTTATGGCCTATGTGCCTGGATATTAGGGTATTTTTTGGCCAACTACTGTAACCTCCGGTGTTCAGTTCCAGAAGGTTCCGACAACTTTGACCACTTTCTAGAATGATCGACATCAGAGTCGCGAACTCTATCAATTTTTTTTTTAATATTCGGTCAACTTCTTGACGGTGGTGGAATTTTTTGAAACCGCACCTCATTATTCTCGAAGCCCCCCGACTTCTCAGCGGGGCTTCTTGAAGCAGCCACTCATTGCACGACCTCGCACGCGTTGTTCGAATTGAGCGCCGAGGATCCGACGTATGCCTCGTTCTCATTCAAGGCATTTTATGTAGGTGCTCGACTCACTTGACACTTATCATCGAACTACGCTTACTACTTCACACAAATCATCCATTCGTCCTGAATCCTCAAATCGTCTTCTACTCCACACCTCATCCATATGAACCACCTATGTTCTGCTCGGTGAAACTCTTGGTATCAGAGCACAAAGGTATTGGAGTGACAGCCAACGCATTAACTACCATCCAAAAACCTCGCACAAGTCTCTAGAGTATATCCACTATTTAGAAGTGGTCGGGTACGCTCCCTCCGTGAACGGAGGGAGCGTACCCGACCACGAGCAGCCATGACTAGCAAAGAATCCAGCGATGGAGGATGAGCAGCTCACAAGGAACGATGCTCTCCATGCGAATAAGAGAGCAGCGGCAACTTTCAAGAAAATGGTACAGCACAGAAAAACCCGACTGCCGGTCATGGATCCATCGGGCTTGCTGAATCCCTCGCCACTGCCGCTGCCCATCGGTTTGACATCTGGCGGGAAGGGAGGCACCGATCGACAAGCTCTCATTCATGAGGACCTATACTAGAAGCTGTTGGGACTCAAGAGCCTCAATACTCATCTGCTCCAACAACTCAACGCGGCAATGGAGGAGCGTCAGAATTCCCATGCGTACGAAGCAGTGCTCACTAAGAGAAATGTTCAACTCTCAAGTGAATTCCAGATTCGACCGGCACTCCTTGAGCAGTTTGATCCGGAGAACTCAACGGGACCGAAGGTCAGGTTGTGGCTGACGAGTCTTGAGGTGTACTTCACCGCTGCTGGAGTCAACGACAACAACAAGAAGATTGACCTTCTGACATGCTTTGCAACACGTCTGACAAAACATTTTTTCTTTTTCCCTAGCAGGTCCGGCAAGAAGCTGACGTTCTCAATCTGTGGCCGTTTTTGACATCCCACAGATGAGAGCCATGGGAATGGTGTTGTGTGTCATCTTTTTTTTCTTGGGGGGGGGGGGGGGGGGGGGGGGGGCGGGGGGGGGGGGGGGCGGGGGGGGGGGGGGGCGGGGGGGGGGGGGGGCGGGGGGGGGGGGGGGCGGGGGGGGGGGGGGGCGGGGGGGGGGGGGGGCGGGGGGGGGGGGGGGCGGGGGGGGGGGGGGGCGGGGGGGGGGGGGGGCGGGGGGGGGGGGGGGCGGGGGGGGGGGGGGGCGGGGGGGGGGGGGGGCGGGGGGGGGGGGGGGCGGGGGGGGGGGGGGGCGGGGGGGGGGGGGGGCGGGGGGGGGGGGGGGCGGGGGGGGGGGGGGGAGGGGGTTGTTTGCTGTGTGCTTGTGTGTGTGTGTGTGTGTGTGTGTGTGTGTGTGTGTGTGTGTGTGTGTGTGTGTGTGTGTGTGTGTGTGTGTGTGTGTGTGGCTCGCAGCCTCGCTTTTGCGTTGCACGGCTTTTGGTTGGTGGTCCGGTCTAAAGTCCATCCAACAGTAGCAGGAGACCGGCAGAGCTAGTTCCATGGCTCACGCGACCACTCTCACACCGCCGATCGCAAGCATACTACCACTCAAGCAGATAAATCTAACGTGGCACGCCACCAAAAACATGGAGCAAATTCGCACCCTCTGTAATCACTCACTTTGGAAAGCTGAACATGAAGTCCTATGCATGGTGCAGACTCTAACGCCTGTATCAGCAGTCTGGCGTGGACGAGAATGTGCGGCGTTTCTACAAAATCATCACCGGCGGTGACCTCGTCCTCGAAAATTACTGTCTTCACTACAACAATGGCATCAAACAAGATATTTGGCAAGCCAACGCCATTTTCAACATCCAAGACGACCTTCTGCGAATGATTGTAGTAGTCGATCGTATCAACAACATCGACTACAATGCTCCGATGCAGGAATCCAACGACTGGCGACCCTAGAGCCACAATCATTATCGTGGCGGAGTAACCTCGTGCGGAGGTTTCCGTACTCAGCAGAAACCTCGTCTCTGATGGAGATTGATGCCGTCAATAAACACGATCAACAACTCCGCTGGACTTGTGGGAAGCCGGGCCATATCTCGCGAGAGTGTAAAAAACGGCAACAACAGGCCAAAAAGGAGGGGAAGCCACAGAAAAAGAGTGAGGATTTGGGAAAGAGCAAAGGGCAGGTGTAGACGGCGAGGATCCTGTCCGATCAGAATAATTTGCACCGACCGATCGCCCAGAAAAGGGTTCCTGACATTTCAAATTTTGACAAGGGGCATGAGGACGACCAACGCACGATACTACGAGAATGGTTACGAGCGAGTAGTTTCAAAAGTTACAGAATAATACCTGCACTACTAGATGGAGCTTCTCACAACACCGTAAGAAAGAACATGGTTTGGAACCTTGGTTTGCAGGCCAAACCGAAAGTGTCTGAAGGACAAACCATCAACAGACGACTGCAGATTTGTCGACTTCACGAACCACCCCGATTGCAAATCGGAGATCTGCACGACGTAACAGTCTAGAGGACTTGCCCAAGGAGCGATCACAAAATCATCCTCGGATGAGATTTCTTGTATAAGATCAATCTGTAGGTGGACATGAGCAGAGGATCAGGAGCAGAGGGTCTACGTTAGCATTAACGACAAAGGAAAGACACCTGTCTCTTGTGGAGCAACCCACGACGTGACGGCGGTCACGGGAAGCAGCAGAGGTGGAAGCAACAGAGAAAGTTCTGACATCCACAAGACGCCAACCAATATCTTTAGATGTGGCCAAGAGACATCAGTGACGCAGAGCGCAAGCGTGGCTAGTCCACCTGGAGACAGGGAAAGCAGATGAAATCAGAGCTGCCGAGGTGACTACATCGGCTTCAACAACTGAGAAGTTCGCAGCCGTACTGAAGGAGTTCGCAACACTCATCGAGGAGTTTTGAAGGGGTCTTTCCCTACGAACTGCCTCAAGAGCTTCCTCCGCACTGGAACATGGATCATCAGATAGACCTGAAGCAGGGCAGCAGACTGACAGTGAAGGGGACCTACCGGATGAGCAATCACAAGCTGACCGAACTCAAGAAGGAGCTGGACGAGATGCTCGGTCTGGATTCCATCATGCCTTCCACGTGACCCTATGAGGCACCTGTACATTTTGTGAGAAAATAAGAAGAGAAAATTAAGGAGATGCGGATGTTTGTGGACTACCGAGCGTTGAAGGGAATCACCATGAAGAACCATTATCCCCTCCCATGATCAGATAAAGGTTTTGACCACCTCCAGAGGACCGGAGTTCTAAGCAAATTTGACTTACGCAGCGGCTATCATCAAATCTGCGTACCTGGTAAGGACGTCAAGAATATAGCGTTCCGCACCGGATATAGGCACTTCGAGTTCAGGATCATATCATTCGGACTCACAAACATACCCCCAACATTCATGGCGGTGATGAACAACATATTCTGCCCGTACCTTGACGACTTTGTTCTTGTGTATCTCGACGATATTTTGCTGCAGCCCGGAGGAGCACCGTGGACACCTCTGAACCGTTCTTGAGATTTTACAAAAGAAAGGAATTTTTTGGAAAACTCTTGAGATGAGAGGTCGCCTTTCAATCATGCTTCTAAGCCACATCATCGGCGGCGGGCGGATCACCATGGACCCGAAGAAGGTGTAGGCAGTCCTTGATTGGCCGATGCCTACTAATGTTCGAGAAGTTCATGTATTTTTAGGCCTTTGCAACTACCTGTTCATTCATGAAGGACTACGCCTGAGTTTCAGCTCCTCTCTCCAATCTCAGTCATAAATCCTCCGAGTCGAATTGGGAGGACAGTAAACAAGAAGCGTTCAAATCTTTGACAAATGCACTAACCTCGGCGCCTTACACCTTACGATTGGCAGATCCTCCAGTTGTCTACATCATGGCCACCGACGCATCGATCGAGCAATAGGAGTCGTTCTCCTCCAAGACAACGGCGTGGACAACATCCGGTCACGTACATGTGAAAATTACGCGAGCCAGAACTCAACTACAAGGTGCACGAGAAATAAATGCTCGCAATCATGCACGCATTCAAGACATGGCGGTACTCCTTGGAATGGCGGCAATGCATCGTCTGCACCAACCATTACGCACTGAAATATCTCAAGAGTTAGCCAAATCCGATTCATCGACAAACTCGATGGATGGAGTTCCTCGAGTCCAACTTTGACTACGACATTGAGTATCCAGCTGGAAAAACTAATCCAGCGGGTGCTTTAAGTCGGTGACCAGATCTGATGGCCGTGATTAACACGTTGGTTGTCGAATGGGACCCGAACCTCGTAAGGCTGTTCGCAAAGGGTTACGAGGAGTTTGGCACGTACGACAACACCAAGTTTTGGTTTGCAGACCCCTTCTGGCTAAGGTGATTCACTCTCCAGGTTATCTTCCCATCGAACAAGGAGCTACGAAGAATGTTATTGGAGGAATGCCGTGATACCGGTCCACATGGACACTTCGGCGAGGACAAGATGTTGAAGAAGCTTGCAAAGAACTATTTGTGGGATAAGATGCGGACATGTCAGCTTTCTGCAAAATTGTACGACACATGTCAAAGACAAAAATCTCGTCGCACAAGGCCACCTGATCTACTCTTAAAACTCTTGTTCTGACGGAGCCACGGGCCGACATCAACGTAGTCTTCGTGGGATTGCCCGCCACTCCTGAGGGGTATGACACCATCTTCATGGTGGTGGACAACTTTTCTGAAATGTCGCACTTCATCCCGACGCCGACCACCGTCACCGCAGAGGTAACACCGCGGATGTTCTAGATCAGATCGTACGGCTTCACAGCGTGCCACCTACCATCATAAGTGACAGAGATGGCCACTTCACTAGCTGTTTTCGGCGCGAATTAATGACACATTATGCCATTCTGATTCAGCTATCTATGATGTTCCATCCTCAAGCCGACGGGCAAACCGAGCAGACCAATCAGATGTTCAAACAGCTTCTCCGTACTTTATGTGAGCTTAACGGCACCCATTAGACATTGAAATAAGTACTCTATTACCGCATAAATTCGCGACATAATTAATTATGATCGAGTTTCACAAAGAACAATCACTCCTTGTGTGTTGGTCTTGGTGGTTGAAAATTTCTTTGGTTTATGGGTACGAGAAATGGAACACAAAACAAACCGTCTCGGGCTCGGTTCAAATTTCAGCGTGGCCGGACTTGGTTAACGAGTTGTGATCCGCCAGATGAAGTCAAGCGCAAACGACGCTTGGGCGTCGATGGCATCCAAGCAATGTGGACCGTGGATTTGCTTGCTCGAGTTCGAGCGAGCAAACTCCGTCGGTCGAACGCTCAAGTGAGAAGATATGCAACGATTCGACCGGGCTGTGATCAAATTTAATCGTAGGTTACCCACTTATCCCCGGAACCAGAACGGTTCATAATTTGTTCCCGGGTGGTCGAATTAGCCTTCAAAGAAACACCTTGGTGAAAAGTGGTGCGAATTAAGGCGATAATACGGTAGTCATCGAACTCGCATACAACTCCGCTATTTTCACCACAATGGGTGAGAGTCCTTTCAAAGTGGTGTACCGCAAACTTCCTGCCACACTGGCAGGACTCCAAAGTCCAAGCAAGATTCCTGCGATCGACATCCACCATAGGGATTTCTCAAGCATCTGGGAGGAAACACAGCAGACCCTCGGAAAGACACAAGCAACAACGTAGCGAACGGCCAACTGACATCGCAATGATAACGTGTTCAGCGCTGGCGATCGCATCCTCTCAGCTCCACGAATATCAGACTTCGAGGACAGGACTTCGCGAAGCTCAAACCATGCTAGTTGAGACCATTTGAGATCCAGCGGATGCAAACTCCTGTCAACGCTCGACTTCGCTTGCCTGACAGCATAGCGATCCACCCTGTCTTCCATATCAGCAAGCTAAAGCACTACTGGGACCCTAGCACAAACTTCCCTGGCAGAGATGTCGCACCCCCACCTCCTGTAGAAGTGAACGGGGATACGGTGTACGTGATTGAAGATATCTTCGAACATCGACGTCGTGGAGAAATGACCAAGTATCTGGTTAAGTGGCACGGCTACGATGCCGCGCACAACAGTTGGGAGCCCTACGACAACCTCGGAGACATAAATCACTTGATTCACAGCTATTATCGCTGTCCCCAGCTCCCTTCTGCTAACGGGCCGGGATGTCACGACCAAAAGGGGAGGGGGGAGTGTTATGTCCTTGATGTACACGAGTCCCTGAATCCCATGAGTGGGCATTTTTTTCGTTACATTTGTGGCCCACCGCACGTTGAGCTCAGGAAATCTATGCCGTTCAGCCGAGGGAAAAGATGGCCACCTGTTTCGACCTCCGGTGTTCCGTTCCAAAAGGTTGTGACAACTTTTACCACTTTCCTAGCTGGCCAACAGAAGTGTCACAAATTGTATCGACGTTCTGAAACTGTTCGCTGGACTTCTTGATGGGGTTTGACTTTTCCAAATTCGCGCCTCTATATTATCAAAGCTTCATGACTTCTCGGTGGAACTTCTTGAAGCAGCCACTCAAAGCACAACCTCGCACGCGTCGCTCGGCTCGAGCACCAAGGACCCGACATACGCCTTATTTTCATTCTCGACATTGTATTTCTGTGCTTGAATCACTTGACACTTGCCATCAAATTTAACTTACTACTTAATCCAAATTATCCATTTGTCCCAAAACCTCGAACTATTTTCGGCTTCGCACCTCATCCCTGTGAACCACTTACGTTTCGCTCGGTGGAACAAGGGGGGGGGGGGGGCTTGATTTTCCTGGGGGTTCGGAAAGGGAACCTGCTGGGCCCCACTGCTGCGGGGCCGAGGAGGAGCCCACGCAAAAGTAAAACCCGAAATCCCGCATGTATTAGGGTAGGGTTTGATTGGGGTTTTGTATTGCAAGCGGGGTGGGTCCATGAGCGATGAAAAAAAAATTAATATTAAAAACTGCGTTTTTTATCGATCTTGAACTCGTGAAGGGGCAACAACCCCATGACGAAAGAGGTCATGGAGCAACTGAAATGGCTCTCCATAGCTTTTTCTTAAAACGAGGGGCACGATTCAGAAAAAGTGCCAAAAGAGAGGTAGATAGGCATTGATCCCTTTTATAGATGACCTTCAGACAAGATATGACCTGTTGAATACGCGTCACCTAGTTTATTGAAACAGGACCAGACTCGTGTGGACTTAGTGCGCTTCATTATAACTGAAATTTGAGGGTTGCTATGGCACCCAGAGATGGTTCGACTCACCACTGACCTGAAACCCCTCGGGCCGTGGAGTGACGTTGACGCTCCGCGGCCCACGCGAGAGCCCAGGCGAAGGCCCTTGGGAGTGCCGACGCGGGGGCCCGCCCGCCGGCTGACCTTGCACACGTGGCGAGGTGGTCAGCCGGCGGGCGCGTGCCAGTCCTTCCGTCCCTCATCGGCAGACGGGCTTGTCCACCTGCCAGCCCTCAATCGGGGCTGGTCCCGATCTCAAAGGGCCTTTTCTTACCCTTTCTTGTCGTGGTGTGTGTGTGTGTCCTGCGTACACACCATTGGGATCTGCGTCAGGGTACGAGCTGCTCCCTGCAAAAACTTGAACCGGAAATCTGTGGAAAGAGTCTGCCAAACAGCCGCCTTTGGTTGCTTGCCCGAACGGGTCATCCGACAGACGCGGCGTCAGCTTGTGCGAGCGTGTTTTGGAATCCAGAGATAGATGACAAGGTTGTTGCGCAGCCGCCCCTACGCGACGTCCACTCGCGGCCTAGTGGATCTTCCCAAACTGACCGAGGCGGATGAATTCCCTTGAGCTCACAGCGTCACAGCTTCTTCCGCCAGCGGCCCCCTTCTCCCGCACCACTTCGTCCTCACCGCCTTCTCCCCGTCTCCCCGCCTTTTCCATCGACAATGGCAAGGAATGGCAATGAAGCAGCCTCAACAAATCAAGACGAGCAAGGCCACGAGCAAGAGCACCAGCAACAGCAGCAACAGCAGCAGCAGCAGCAGCAGCCCCCCCGGCGGCGGCAGCAGCAGCAGCAGCAGCAGCAGCAAGAGGCTGAAGATGAGAAGAACCAATTTCTGAGGTTACCAGATGACGCCCTCAACCGCATCTGCCGACTGCTCAGTCTGAAAGGTGTGGTGCAGTTGTGTGCGACCTGCCGAGACTTGCGACGTGGTGCCTCTTGCTGCCTCCGCCTCCCACACCGCTTCCAACTGCGGCCCACAGACTCGCAGCCTGCGTCTGAAGATCTTGAAACGGGGGCGGTGACACGCGTCAGGTTCTATGGCGTGGGCGGTTGTTGCGTGGACGAAGGCTTCGACGGACAGTGCAGGAGGTCTGAGCTTGCATTTCGGAGCCGGCACCAGTCCATGACTCCCGTCCGGATCTCGGACCACCTCCTACACTTTGAGACAGAGGCCTTCAATCGATCTTGCGGACACTCTGGATCTGGCTCTGGGATGGCTCGCCGGGTCATAGAGGGCGTTCGTGATGCCTGCCGTCTGGAATGCCCTGTGGGGCTGCTCCGTTGGGGTTCCAGCCGGGGGTGCCCGGACTCCTCTGGAAGTGAAAGTGTTGGCAGCGAGGAGAGTGTTTGTGAACCCACTCTCGCACACTGCTCCTCCCTCCCCGAGCTTCACCTCACGGGGCATCAGGGCAATCCCACCAACGTGTGGCAGCTGCTGAAGGATCTGGAGGGTGCAGGTCGGGTGCTGACCTGCCTCAAGTCACTTTCGATAGACTTTCGGAGGAAGACTTCCCCTCACGCAGATCTAGGCGGGGGAGGAGGAGGAGGTGGAGCTGCAGGAGAGGAGGATAGGGAGGATTTTTCTGTTGAGTTGGCGCATGGACTAAGCCAATTGAAGCTGCTTCGCCTCGACTTTGTGCCGCTGCGTCTCCTGGCTGGCGTGACATTGCCAGCGTTGCGCCGTCTCGTGGAGCTCCACGTGACCGACCCAAGGTTGCAGTTTGACTTTGACGTGCTTGTAGGCGCCCCAGTGCTCAGGAAGTTGGTGCTGCTGGCAGATTTGGTGACGTTCAGCAGCCCCTGGCTGCTCTCCAGCCTCCCCCCGCTGGAGCACCTCTCTGTGTCGGCTTGCGCGTGGGAGGGAAAGGCGGAGGCGCCTGTGGGGCTGCTCTCTCTGACCCACCTCTCCTTGGCGTCGTCTGGTGGTCGGCTGGTGTTTGTTGGGGAGCTGAGTGCTGCTGTGAATCTGCGTGTGCTGGAGCTGCGTGGCCAGGTTCCGCTGGAGCACGTGGAGCAGAGTGCTGACCTGAGGCTCGCGGAGGGCCAAGGACTCCGAGACCTCGACCTGACGCGGGTGGACTTGGCTGTCGTCGCCGCACAGCTGAGCACTCTCTCGAAGCTCACATCCCTCTCTTTCTGCTTGAGTCCGAGCGATATGCAACGCCCTGGTGTGGGCGCTGCGGTTGGCGACCAACCCCTCCCGACACAGTTCCTCCCCTCCAGCCACCTGCTGAGTCTGCAGGAGTTGCGGATTTGGAGCGAATGCAGCTGGTGGGGGCTGGATGGGACCTTCCCGTGCCTCACATACGTGCACCTGTCGCTCCCGGACCTCTCCTCTCTCCACCCCTCGTGGGCGCTCTACGCTCGGAAGCTCCGCACCCTCAGCCTGACTCTGAGCCAGGCACTCACTCTGCACGGTGGGCCCGCTGGGTTGGGTGAAGCGTGGCCGTGTCTGAGCGAAATCAGGATCGCTGCGTCACAGCTGAGAACGTTTGAGTGGGAGTGGTTTGCACAGTTTGGCGGCTCTCTCAGTAAGCTCACTCTGACCTCGTATGAGATGCGGGAGTTGCCGGAAGTTTTTTATGAAGTGTGGGGGATGGAAGGCGGATCGGAAAACTGGGGCCAGAGTGGGGCAAGTGTGTTGGAGGTGAGTGGAGTGGAGGCAAGTGGAGTGGAGGCGAGTGGAGTGGAGGCGAGTGGAGTGGAGGCGAGT
>SZWC01001875.1:210874-248373 GCA_023375785.1 Penium margaritaceum | reverse complement strand
CTGACACACTGACACACTGACACACTGACACACTGACACACTGACACACTGACATACTGACACACTGATATACAGACGCACTGACATACTGACACACTGACACACTGACGCACTGACACACTGACACACTGACACACTGACACACTGACACACTGACACACTGACACACTGATATACAGACGCACTGACATACTGACACACTGACATACTGACACACTGACACACTGACACACTGAAACACTGACACACTGACATACTGACACTGCGGAACACACCCAAGTCCAGCACAGCACAGCACAGCACAGCACAGAACAGCACAGCACAGCACAGCACAGCACAGCACAGCACAGCACAGCACAGCACAGCGCAGCACATCAAGATACCATGCCATGCCATACCATGGACAGCTGTGACGTGAGGTTGTTGCTCAGAAGGATGGCCTCAGCAAGCCCCGACTCGTCTGCCACCTCCACCGTGCTGGTGCCTGCTGCGTCTGCTACTGCGCGGCTGCTGCTGCTGCAGCAGAAGAGGAGGAGGAGGAGGAGGAGAAGCGGGAGGAGGAGGGAGGAGAGGGGAGCGCGAAGGGCCGTGTTGGGTGTCGCCATGGTTGCGTTGAACGTGATGAGCCAAAATTCTTCGTAAATGGTTCGAAAGCCGCTGAAACGTCAGACGATGCGACAGAAGACGTCGGACGATGTGACAGACGCACGGTAAGGGCAGGCAAGTTCAGAGGAGCGACTAGAGCGACCAGAACGGCAAAAGAAAGCGAGTGCGTCACTGACTCAGCGTCAGGTCAGCGGCATACGGAACTGACACAGCGTCAGCTTCAGTGCGTTCTGACTGAAGCTCGCGGTCCGAGAATCGCGGTGTACTGCTTTGTTCGTCGACGAGAGCGTGTGTGGTGCGTGGACAGTGTCGGGGTTGCTGGTGGTGGTGCTGCTGCTGCTGTTCCTGTTGCTGCTGCTGTGGCAGTTGTGGCAGCTGAGGCACTGCAGCGACGCGGTGCAATCTAGCTTGCTCGTGTGCGGTGTTGCGACTAACGCAGTGAGAGAGCGTCCTTCGCGTTGGGTTTGGATTTGGATTTACAATGAGGCTCTTCCGACCAGGCATGCCGCTTTTGGAGTGCGATGGTCGGACAAGGTGACGCCACATCAAACGAGTTAGTAGATGGCGGAGGACAGGGCGGCGTGTGAACCGTACCGCGCACAAACGTCAGCAGAAGCGCAGTCAGCCCGGCCAGAAGGTGAGGGAGAGACATGGCTCGCAGGAGGGACGGATGGGGGGTGGGAGGAAGAGAGGGAGAGATAGTGAGATTGAGCGAGACGGAGGGAGGGGCAGAGGGAGTGGCAGAGAGAGAGAGAGAGAGAGAGAGAGAGAGAGAGAGAGAGAGAGAGAGAGAGAGAGAGAGAGAGAGCCAGAGAGAGTATATAATGTGGGCCGGGAGATTGAGGGAATCGAATATGAACAGAGTGCATTTGGCCTGTGAGGGAGAATCGAGGCACAGGGCGACATGAGGGAACTCTAACATAGTTTCATGATTTTTCGAGTGGTGCCGCGCCGGCGGCGACAAGCACCGAAGCAGCCGCCGCGGTCTGTGGCGGAGGGAGGACCTTCCGAGCCGCGCTGGATAGGGTAGTTGCTTGCGGGTGAGTGCTTTCGGCAAAGCTACAGAAGATGTTAGAAAGCATAATCCACAACGTGCGATGGATATTCATCTCCATTTACACGGTATTTCAATATTGAAAGAAAATAAGGCGAAAACTCAATCATTTAATCTCAGTAGCCCCCGCAGGAGTGTCTACGACTAGGTAACCCGTCCAGTACATGGCCAGTTTCCAGGCGTTTCCATTTTATTACATGCTATATCTCAATGCAGGAATTTTGGTGTTTGAAAAAATTGATGAAGTGAATTAGGCCCTCCTTTAAGGTGAGAAGGAGGGAGGGGGGGTTGATTGGAAAGATTTGTGCTACCTCAATTAAATTGCTAGTTGTACATCACAGTGGAAATTCATAATATTTTTCACCGTCTTTGGTACATTTCCAAGGGGAAAACTACAAAAAAATTTAACAATGAAAAAGAGTGGTGAATCATACGTCGTTACATTGGGAGGCAACACGTTTCAATACCAAACAAGCAAAAAATGCAAAGAAAACACCTGACAATAGGATGTTCTTCCACCTCTTATGTACGAAGTGTTATGAGAAACATAACGAATACCATAAATACCGTGAAAATTACCAACACATTGTAGACAAATCATTAAAGAAATCAAGTGTTTTCATAAGTCACAACATACCCATCATGTCGAGGTGAGCTCTAACATAAAAATGTACCCTACGATGCATCACACCATTTCTAATGATCGAGAAGTTATGACAAAGATTCTAGTTACCAAAACATGAAAAACAAGAAAATATATGAAAACAATCCTACAACTAAGGGGTTTGGCAAGTTTGGTCTCAAAACCCTAAGTATCTAGCTATTGTCCTTGTGTGGCTTTCCTCTAGCCGAGTAAAACGATGTGGTCAAACTCCTCAGAGGCCACATCAAGATTGGGCTCTACAAAAAAACATAAGGAAAGAAAAACTCGAAAAGACAAGCACTTGCTAAAAAACAATTCACAACAGGTGATGGTCACCACTCACCACAACTTTGATCCATTGATATAAAAATCAATAAAAAAACTCCCATCTCATGTGCAAGTTACACGTGGTAGGTCATGCTAAAGGCAACCTTTTGACTTGAAAACAATATCAAATTGTTGAATTATGGAAAAATGTTTTTATGCTTTTAAAAAGTATTTTTTGAAAGGGACAATGAGGCAAGAAACAACACCTCCAATCTAACAAGTGTGAATTTGGAACACTAATGCCATTAGCGACCGAAAAAATGAATTATTTTAGTCCCCTTTGTTCAAGGAATCTATCATCTTGGTTAGTAAAGTTGCTTTTCTGTCCACTCAAGTCGATGTGAAAATTTGACCACCTCGAAAATGTAGGAGTCTTTGATGGTCCCCAAAATAGATAAGTTTATGATTTTGAGGAGTGGGATATGAAACTTGTTTTCAAAAGGAGGTACAAACTAGGATTCTATGATCAATTTTACCGAACAATATAATCAAATTTCTTGTAAGCTAGTGAGCAAAATAACTCAAAACTGCTTCAACCAAAATGCATAAAGATGCTACTTACAAGTGTAATCCTTTGCAACACTCCAAATACTTAAATCGATAATGCTATGTTCAAACAAATAACAGCTTCTTTCGACACGCCCTTTACACATTGAGATTTGTGTCATCAAACATTTGAGTCAATTACAACTCCTTTACCACTAAAGAACTGTCCTTTTTCCCACCTTTCTAAGACTTATTACATGACTAACCCTCAAACATGGAATCCTTGATTTGCATCGACATATAGTTTTCAAGAAATTTACTACAAACATAAAAACAATCATTGTGAACATCATTGACTCTTTTTCTAGGGGATAAAAAAATCTCAATGAATTAACAAAATCACATTGATCAATCAAAGGATGTTTTTGAAAGGATAATACCCCATCCTACGCAAATGTTCACCTCCGTACCTGAAAGAAGAGTACAATAATGTCATCCATGGTAAAACTTTATAACTAATTGCACCAAATTCAATTTGGGTAAGGGATGAATCCTACAAAAACAAAATAAACTACTACACATGATGCGTCAAATGTTGGGGAAAATCCTGAACACCCATTTTCATATTTTTTTAGAACCTAATGTGAATAGCCTCAGAATCCCATTTCACAACGCACTTTGTCATTTTCTATTAGAATAAGTGAACCATGTGTCATGGGGATTTATCACTACTAGAGAGTCATCATACTCACATAAAAAAACTTTTAATGATTACATTTTTTACATGAATTGGTGTCATTTTCTCTTCATGTTAATGAGCCTCGAGCTTCTTTGTCTATAATCAGTGGTACAAGCTATGTATGATGCGAACACAACCATGGTTGTATAACATGAATTCGTTATTCAAGGATACATTTACCATAATGAGAATACACTAACAAACTACATAGATGAAGACATAATTGTCAAATGGAATCAAGCATGCTGGCAAAAGTACACAATTTTCACTTTCTGCCACATGCAAAACAATATTGCATACCCACAATACTAAAAAAAATGCCAAGTATTCATAATGTCCCCACGTTTTATGGACCCACTGTGGAACAATTGGCTTCTATAGGTTAACTAGGACCTTTGAGACCTGTCTTTGTACTTAAGGGCTTCTCAGCGATAATGACCTCTGTATCCTATCACATCCTTGCCCCGCACCATAAGAGTAGTGTTCTACTAGTGGGATTGGTTCAGCTTTCTCATCTGTGCAAACATGACATGCATGTAGGAGGCTAAAGAATTCCTTTATCACATCCATGTATTCTACTAATCCTAGCAATTAATCATGAAATTTTGTTTCTTACTCTTCTTATCCCTCGTCATTAGTATCCTCATCATTGTTTTACTTTCCAAAATCATCCTAGGACAAGATCTCCCCATCATCCTTGCTTTCCTCTCATCCCTCTAGTTGTGCTACCTTGACCAACCACTTTGATGCATATCTTCATTTGTGCGTGTTGTGCTCATACGATGTAACGTAGTTACTCACCCTAAGCCTTAGCATTGTCACTAGAAAAAGATGCCTTGTTAAAGTTTTGAATACTTTCATGGGTGGAAAACAAGATCGCCCATTTTGATGAGATACAAGGCTAAAACAGAATACTTAATGGCATACAAGAAAGAACAAAAAATTAGGTTGTGATTTCCATGTGCCCTTCCATAGCACACATGTTGCGATACAAAACCTTTACATAAGCGTGACGACATTAGTACTTTTGCCCATGGTGATGCTTAAGAAAACATCAATGATCACTTTAGCCTTGTGTAATGCACTCATATTGTTCATGAATTGGTTTTGCTTCTCCACATGTAGAAGAGAATCTACCACAAATCATTTTGTAAGCATTATCACACACTCACCAGATTAGACATGGCGAAGGTACCGAGGGACGACACATATGCCATTCTTGTATAAGAGAATTGTTGGTTAACTTCCCAAATTTGGCCTATGAAATCAATGTTTACCTTTGCAACCTTGGTTTTTGCTTTCCCTCTCTTTGAATAGAAATACAGCCACCTCTTCAAAAAATCCGAAAAGTGCCTCATGGATCTCATGAACTTTTCCACCCGGTTTATCTTCCACTCGCGTTTCTCTTACCTTTCCTTCCATAAGATCATCAAAATGGCATAATCATATAGAAAATTTCTTCACGTCACATTACATTGCACCCATTCCTTTGGAGCCTTCAATTCGTTATCCTTTTTTATTAATAGCTACGTCCTAAAGTAAGACCAAACCAGCTTCTTGTTAGAGGTGACGATTCGTACGCCTATTTTTCTGGTCGAGCTGGCACAGTCAGTTTCAGAATCGGAGGAGCCTGCAAGAAGTTAGGGAATTTTCTCTAAATAATTCCCGGATTCAACGGCGGAGATTTTCTCCGCTTGTAGAGGCCAGATTTAATTCTGGCATCTAGGTCCATGGGGAGAATGGACCCTAAACCTGTAAAATACTGTGTGCTGCATGCATAGCATGGTTGTGCATGCTTGCTGACCCAGACGAGTCAACAGTGGTGTAGTGCGACTACACACTGCTGGGTTCTGGGCTAAGTCCAGTCAGGGTGAGGCTACACATGACTGGACAGTGTGGACCGCCCTGCATCAGCTACTACATCAGCGCGACTCAGCAGCAACATGCAAGGCCCAGAGTGGGGACCGCTCTGCATCAACGCATGCATGCATGACACAGCACTATGTCACAGCATGCATGCACGAGTCATCAACCACATGCAAAGCCAGAAGCGGGGACCGCTCTGCTTCAGCACAGTCATGCATGACTCAGCAACAGGAGCTACTGGGGGGGCTCCTGCCTACAGGAAGATTCCCAGGCTAGGAATCTTCCCACCTGCAACCTGAAGCTTCCATCAGCCTGGACAGCTGTCAACTTGCCAGCAGCCTGCTATGAAAGGTGGCAAGCCTGGCAGTCTTCATTTAACAACTCAGTCATCACCAAGCTTTCCGCCTGCAGTCCACCACAGCATCCTCCACCAGTTCCAGACATCACTTGAGGCCAAGGCTCTGCACACACTCTTCTCAAGACTCTAGTAAGCCTGGCAGCAGTCTGCCAGCCTGGGCAGCAGGACGCCCCTGAGTACCTGAAGGCCTGACTACCTAGAAGTGGTGGCGAGACTACGCCCAAGACTCAAGCCTCCTAGTTTGAGCTGTCTTGTTAGGCGTTGCCCACCTGTGGGCCAGGAGCTGTGTCTAGGCGTGAGAGTCCAGAGTTAGTCTCTAGCTAAGCTATGTTTGCTGTACTGTCTCTTGTACTATAGTTGTGATCAACTACAGGCATTCAATCCCAGCATTCTTCCAGTTCCAGCTTTCTACTCTTTCTATGGTTGCTCTCCAAGCACAACGGTCCTAGCAGCAAGGATGCTAACCCTTGCTGCACCCCACAAACATCAACATGGTATGAGAGCAAGGTTTGTGCTGACAGCATCTACAGTCTTAGTCCTAGCTAGTGGTGTGTTCTGGAGGAGCTGTAGAATCCAGTCGCCTACGCCAGCGAGCAACTGACATCTTCAAGCGCCCAAAGTGGGATCTAGCCTGCAAACGTGAGAGGCAACGTGGATAACGTGAGCAACATGGAGATGGAGAATTCAGGTGCAAAATCTCCACCTCTTGATGAAAATTCTATCCTGCATGGTTTGCGCATGGGACAAGATCAGGGTCGTCATGTGGCAGAGCAGGCAGAACGTAAGGCGGAAGAAGCGCAACACTTGGCGGATGAAGCAAAGCGCATGGCGCAGCAAGAAGCAGCTACACGCCAGGCTGTGGAGCAAGAGACCATGGCATTGAGGCAGCAACTAGGTGCACAAGAGCTACTCCGCCAGCAGGAGCAGCTCACACGTGATGCTCAGTTGAATTAGCTTCAGCAGCAGATGGCATGGCTACAGCAGCAGAATCAGCTGCAACATCAACAAAAACAACTACAACAGCAACAACATCAGTTGAATCATGCCCATCAAGCTTCACAAGCATCATCAGCACATCTACCTCAGCCAAGTCCTCCACCAGCCATGTAGCAGCCTGTCATTCCTCCACTAGTGCCACCACTAGCGTCAACACAAGTAGGAATGCAGCAGCAGTTTCCAGCCCAACAGCCACATGTTCCATTGGGCATGACCACGATGGCACCATTTTAGCCATCTCCTCAAGCACTTACGCCTCAGACATACATGGGGCAACCACATCCAATAGTGCAGCCTCTGTTTCAGGCACAACCGGTAGCAGCAAACGTGCAGTAGTGTCATACAACTCCAACACAATTGTATGACCAGTTGGGTACCAGGGGTTAGAGGACATCGTGCCGGCAGCAGCAGCCTTTCTGCATCTGCACAAGATCAAGATCGACCAGTTCGATGGCGAGAACTTCCCGCACTGGGCTCACAAGTTCAAACAAGTGGCCCAGATTCACGGCATCTAGAAGTTCTACACTGGCTATTATGTTCCTCCTCCCCCAGGATCTCCACCACACATCGTGTCGGAGTTCAACTACTTCACGCAAGCTGCATACATGGTGCTTGAAAACCAGCTTAGCCCTCGCATTCAGCAAGCCATTTGCGTGTACAAGGTAACAGCTGAGCCAACCAAACATGCATGGTCCTATCTGCTACGGACCTACATGTCAGGCGACTCCACTTTCAAGTTTCATCTCCTCATAGAGCTCTCCCACATCAGCCTCAGCAGCTTCAGTGACATTGAGAGCTACATCAACAAGGCAAAATCGCTCCGCGATCAACTTGCCATCACAGACGCACCCATCTCTAAGCCAATCTTCTTGACCTTCCTACTCAACGGCCTCATTGAAGACTGGGATGGCGTGAAGAAAGTTCTCAAATTCATGTCAGAAGTAGAACTAACAGAGGCATACGTCTGCAAGATGCTATCGACAGAGCAAAGAGACCGCCAACTCACAAGCCAAAAGGCTCGCATTTTCACCAATGCAGCTTACCAGAATGAAGGAGAGAAGAGCACGTCTCACTCCTTGTGAAACACCCATCCAGTAATGAAGTCAGCGTACTTCCATGAGTCAACGCGCTCCGTCCCAAAGGCAATCCCACGCAATGCCATCGGCCAGCTGAGTGGATCAGGTCCTGATATCACGTGTCATTATTGCAAGAAGAAAGGGCACGTGAAGAAAGACTGCTTCAAGAGGTTGCGCGATGAGGAAAAAGGGAGGATGTAGAGAAACTTCAAGGGGAAGAAGCAAGGGGGAGAGAAGAAGGAGAGTGGAGGAGAAAAGAATAAAAAGGACAGTCAGGAGTCTGACAAGAAGGCGAAGGAGGAAGGCAAAGGGCAGCAGTTTGACTACACTACATCAGTGTTCCAACTGTCACACAGTCAGAGCAACAAGCTGGTTCGCTTGCCGTATGTTTGGTACCTGGACAGCGGGTGTACCTCGCACATCATGTACCACAAATCCTGCCTCCACAATTACGAGCCTTCAGATTGGAGCTACGTGACAGTAGCCAACAACAAGCAGGTGCCTTGCTTGGCAAGGGCATGATGACCGTGACAGGGTACGATGGAGCACGGGTCAAGTTTGGCAACGTTCTCTACATACCTGACATTGTTGTTAACCTCCTCTCCCTTGGACAACTTATGAAGAGAGGAGCTCGCGTCATCAGTAACGGCAAGCATGTCACGCTCAAAAACCATGAAGTAAAAACCTTTGCAGAAGGTCAGCTCCTTCCACATGGCATGATTGAGCTGGAATTCAGCGCACCAGCTCAAGATGAGACGGATTCCCCATTTGTAGTAGCAAGTCTACACCAACCTGCAGGTGTAGATGCTGTAGTGTGGCACAAGAGGCTAGGCCACATCAGTAATCAGTTGGTGGAATCCATGGTGAAGAAGGGCCATGTCAACATCCTTGACAGTAAGAAAAGTGGCCAAGGCAGAACTGATCCTTGTGAGGACTACGTTCGTGCCAAGTTGCCACGACAAATTTTCCCTCCAGCAAGTGCGACATCAGCCAAAAGCTGAGATTGGTTCACACTGACATCTGCGGACCGCTCCCCTCAGCAAGAGTCTATGGTGGACACCGGTACTTCCTCATCTTTGTGGATGATGCGACACGTTTCCTTTGGAGCTACCCCCTCCGAACCAGAGATGAAGCGTCAACCTACTTCTTCAAATGGCAAGCAATGGCGGAGAGACAAAGCAACAAGAAATTGCAAGTTCTATGCTCCGACAATGCTGGCGAGTACACTAGCACAGAGTTCATGTCGCAGCTTGAGGACATGGGCATCGTGCAACAGTTCTCTACACCATATACCCTATAGCAGAGTGGTGTTGCAGAAAGGGCGAATCACATTGTTCAAGAGACATTCAAATCCATGCTGCTAGGAGCACATCTGGACAACACCTGGTGGTCGTATGCTTTGAGGCAAGCAGTTTGGGTGCGGAATCGTGTACCACACATGGCTTTGCTAGACATGACTCCGTTTGAAGCATGGCACGACTACAAGCCAGACATCACCATGCTTCGGACATTTGGCTGCATGGCGCTTCTCCACGTCCCAAAAGAACTTCGCAAGAAGCTTGCAGACAAAGTAGCTTGGGGCATGTTTGTCGGACAAAGCCCCAACATGAAAGGTTGGGAGTTTTACGACATCGACTCTTAACGAATCGTCACCTGTCGTGATGCTGTTTTCTTCGATCATCTGACATGTCAAGGGTGGAAAGCCAAGCGCTCAACCACACCAGACCTCCTTGAGTCATTGTATGACTCATTTGTGCAGTCAATCCAAGACGAAGCAACAGATTATGATCCACTCACCACGACGGATCAGGATCAGGCGAGCGAAGAGGCGGTGCGCACGAGTGTGCCCCTCGCGGCTGACCATGACGAACGCATCGCCACTAATCAGGTTACGGTCGTAATAGGCCATGGCAAACGCCATCCCGTGGCAACGCAAGATGGTGCGGAGGCGACGCGGCTGAAGAAGCACGACGGCACAGTCAAACGCTGGCACTTCACTCGCCTCCTGTAGCAACAAATGGAAAAATAGCACAAGGAGGATGAAGCAGAATGCAACATGGCGATTACAGCATGCACGGTGTATGCTGAGAATGATGAGGTACATGCCGACTTCACAACAAGGCATCTGACAACTCTCCTTTCCAAGGTCTCATCTGCACTACCGCCTGAGCAAACGTCACTCAAGGAAGTACTGGCAGGGGAGTTTACAACAGAATGGAGAGCAGCACTGGATGCAGAGAACAACAGCCTTATGGAGTAAGGAGCGTGGGAGCTAAGAGAGCTACCATCCGGCTCGAGGCCTGTTGGTGTGAAGTGGGTGTTCAGGGTGAAGACGAAGGCAGATGGCAACATTGAAAAATTCAAGGCATGCCTGGTTGCAAAGGGGTTCTCGTAGGTGGAAGGCAAGGATTTCTTTGAAACCTACGCACTTGTCAGCCGGTATACCACAGCGCGCATCATGCTTGCCATTGTAGTAGTCAAAGACTACGAGGTGTAGCAGCTTGATTTTAAGAACGCCTTTCTTCATGGAGAAATGGATACCACGGTCTACATGAAGCAGTTGGAAGGGTATGATGACAGTAGCGGAAGAGTATGCAAGCTCGTCAAGAGTTTGTACGTGTTGAAGTAGAGCCCTCTCCTTTGGTACCACAAGCTGCAGAGCCTCCTCGAGTCACTGGACTTTCATCCTTCAGCGTACAACGACTGCTTGTTTCTACATTGTTAGGCTGAGAACAAACGTCTAGACTGCTACGTCCTCGTCTACGTCAACGATATCTTGATCATCGGCCCGTCACCAGACTTCATTCACGCAACTGCATGTGCAATGGCGAAAGAGGTCAATGTGACGTTGATGCCGAGCTTTCAGTACTACCACGGCATGAACATCGAAAGCGATCGTGCATCACGCACGCTCAAATTGTCACAGCAGTCTTACGCAGCCATATTCTTCGAACGATTTGACGTCCCCAATCGTCACGTCCCGTCACCCCTAACGCACCAGTAGCTGATTCATCAGGGACCAAGGGGGAGAAATGAGACTGACTATCGCACTAGAGTCGTTTCTCTCATGCACGCTACAAGTTGCACACCACCTGACCTGTAGTTTGCGGTGAGCAACCTGGCGCGTGGGAATGAGACCTGCTGTGAAAGGGCTTGCAAGGACCTGGACCGTGCCCTTGGGTTCTTCCGAACTACCTTAGACACAGGGTTGGTCTTCGGCTTGTCAAGCAACTTAGAGCTGAGCTGCTACGTGGATGCAGATTTTGGCGGTACTGAAGAGGACCGTCAAAGCACCACAGGATTCGTTTGTCTCCTGGCCGGAACTGCAGTCTCGTGGTCAAGCAGGAGGCAAAACATCATCACACTCAGCTCAGCTGAAGCTGAGTATGTCGCGGCGACATCAACAGCTCAGGAGGTTACTTACCTCAGGAACCTCCTTGACAACATCGGGTTCCCGCAGCACGGCCCGACTAAAATTTATGTCGACAACATATCGGCTATCGACCTTGCAAACTCGACAAAGTTTCAGGGGCGGACGAAACACATTGACATCCGCGGCCACTGGATTCGCTCAAAGGTGATCGACCACACGATCATCCTTGAGCACGTTCCAGGAAAAGCGCAAGCAGAAGATTTTTTGCCAAAAAGTGTTCCAAAGGACATTTTTTCAGGTGTATGGAGCAGTGTGGACTTACGCGCAATGCCCACTCACAGTATCCCCGGAAGAATGGCGACCTAGGAGACACGCGGCAGTCGAACATGCGCGCCAACGCCATCGGTGATCTCTGCACACAGAAAAATTGAGATTCGTGCCTCATGGTGCATGGAGAAATTTTTGTGGATCATGTAGCAGAGATCCAGAGGAATCAAGAAAATTCACCTGCACGAGAGAATTCCCCAGTAGCAGTTCGAGTCCTTTCATCGCCAACAGACTCAGTCACGCTCAGTGTCAGCGTCACATCTAAGAAATTTACACCTGTCTCCCCTCAGCAGCCTGCTACAGAAAATCTGGTTTTCTCCCAGACAAACAGCAGCTTCAACTACCCACTTCAGTCCCCTTCTACGTTAGGAGACCTACTTCAGTCTCCTAAGTTTCTGGGAAACCGTTCCTCCAAAGACCCATTTCAGTCCTCAGAGAGAAATACAAATTTGACAGATTGGATGGGGGAAATGGAGCGAAAAAGGGGTTGCGAGAGAATTTCTCGCGAGAAGGGGGTGCGAGGGGAGCAGCGGTCGCAGCTAGCTGCGAGAGCAGCGCCGAAGCAGGGTTTCTTGCCGCGACAGCAGAGTGCGAAGCAGGGCTTCGCGGCAGAGCAGGTGTTGCGAAAGCAAGGGGGGAGGGGCGAACTGCGAGATGGGCAAGTGCTTCAGCAAGCGGCAGGCCTGCCGCGACGGCAGGCATGGGATCGAAGCTGCCTGCCGTCGCGGCAAGCAGCAAGAGCGAGCAAGCGAGCGAGAAAGCGAGCAGGCTCGCAAAAGGGGGAGCGAGTTCGCTCGCCAGCTCGCTCGAAAATCAAGTGGCGAGCGAACTCGCCCCTCCTAAGCAAGTTCGCAAGCCCACCTGCGCTACTGGACGGAACCTGGCGAAGGAGCTAGGAAAAGGACAAAGCGGCAGGGAGGAAAAAGACGGACAGCGAGAGAAGGGGGTCACAACAGTTCAGCAGCATTGGAGGAGACTCCAAGCGTGCTACGATCGACCAGCGCGACCCCAAATCCAGCTGCGGCAGCCAAAATCGCGCAGATTCTAAGGGTTCGTTTGGATGGCGTCGCAGTGGCCGTGCTGTCCTCGAAATCTGTGCGACGTCCAGTTCAACGTACTGTCTAGCGTGTGCGACCGCGGATGTCGTACGTCTGGTGGTTGTTCTCCGGACGCTCGACTACACGGTCGTGCGACGTAGTAAGGCTCACTTCGTGCGCCCGTAGGCAGCTGGAGGACGTCGCACGGTTGTGCGAGGCCATCCAAACCCACCCTAAGTGGAGCTATGGAGCGTCGACTTCGCACGCGTGAGGGCAAAAATGGCGTCAGCAACACTGCAACTGCCATTTATACCTCCACAACAGCCGGTGGACGTGCGGGGGAGAGGAGAATGTTTTTTTCTTCTCTCCCAGCGACTTCTCCACCCACCGGAAAGCAGCAGGGAGCCTTCAATTCGTTATCCTTTTTTCATAATAGCTACGTCCTAAAGCAAGACCAAACCAGCTTCTTGTTGGAGGTGACAGTTACTGCGCATATTTTTCTGGTCGAGCTGGCACAGTCAGTTTCAGAATCGGAGGAGCCTGCAAGAAGTTAGGGAATTGTCTCTAAAAAATTCCCAGGTTCAACGGTGGAGATTTTCTCCGCTTGTACAGGCCATATTTAATTCTGGCATCTAGGTCCATGGGGAGAATGGAACCTAGAGCAGTAATATACTGTGTGCTGCATGCACAGCAGGGCTGTGCATGTCTGCTGACCCAGACGAGTTAGCAGCTGTGCAGTGCGACTACGCACTGCTCGGTTCTGGGCTAAGTCCAGTCAGGGTGAGGCTACACATGACTGGGCAATGTGGACCGCCCTGCATCAGCTACTACATCAGCGCGACTCAGCAGCAACATGCAAGGCCCAGAGTGGGGACCGCTCTGCATCAACGCATGCATGCGTGACACAACACTATGTCACAGCATGCATGCACGAGTCATCAACCACATGCAAAGCCAGAAGCGGGGACCGCTCTGCTTCAGCACAGTCATGCATGACTCAACAACAGGAGCTACTGGGGGGGCTACTGCCTACAGGAAGATTCCTAGGCTAGGAATCTTCCCACCTGCAGCCGGAAGCTTCCATCAGCCTGGACAGCTGTCAACTTGCCAGCAGCCTGCTATAAAAGGTGGCCAGCCTGGCAGTCTTCATTTAACAACTCAGTCATCACCAAGCTTTCCGCCTAAAGTCTACCACAGTAGCCTCCACCAGTTCCAGACATCACTTGAGGCCAAGGCTCTGCAGACACTCTTCTCAAGACCCCAGTAAGCCTGGCAGCAGTCTGCCAGCCTGGGCAGGAGGACGCCCCTGACTGCCTGAAGGCCTGACCACCTAGAAGTGGTGGCCAGACTACGCCCAAGACTCAAGCCTCCTAGTTTGAGCTGTCTTGTTAGGCGTTGCCCACCTGTGGGCCAGGAGCTATGTCTAGACGTGAGAGTCCAGAGTTAGTCTCTAGCTGATCTGTGTTTGCTGTACTATCTCTTGTACTATAGTTGTGATCAACTACAGTCATTCAGTCCCAGCATTCTTCTAGTTCTAGCTTTCTACTCTTTCTGTGGTTGCTCTCCAAGCACAACGGTCCCAGCAGCAAGGAAGCTAACCCTTGCTGCACCCCACAAACATCAACACTTCTTACGGTTCTTTTCCTGATACCATCCTGTTCATCATGCTCGACATTAATGCAATGTGAGTTTCAAAACAATTAGTAAAAAACATACCATTGGTCCATGCCTTTAGTTACCTACGTGACAACTCATTGTTGGAGAGAAAAGATACAACCTTCTTACTTCGAGATATCATGTGCACTTCCTTCAAGAATATGCTAGGGTACTTCAAAACCCACTCATTAAATTATTTCTTGTTATTTGAAGCGTTGTGACATATCACAAACACAATCGTTCAGTTGTCTACTTTGAAGATCGCAACCTTGACGATAGAAAAATCAACATTTTGTAGTGAGCTTCCTCATGTTTACGTGAAATAGGTGAGAGCCTCAATAATGAGAGAATGCAGTGAAAGACTTGGTTTGCATGTTGAATTGAAATCTTTTGTGAATTTCGATGAGATTTTGTGATTGTTTTTCTCTTTAATGATGATTCTTTGCCTTCATTTCATTCTTTACCAATAAAATTTTTAGGGAGGTTTGGATGCCACAATGTTCTTGGCATTAAGAGTTGGAATTTTTTTACATGGCTTAAACTAAAAATAATTCATGGTCCTTTGTGTATGTAAATGGTCTCATCTGTTTCATTGTGCACTTGTACAATTTTACAATGATATGGTGAGAAAGTGGGATGTTCCGCACACAACCTTAGAGTTGAATGTGGTCCACCTTTTTCAAGTACACTATGAAGTATAATGTCTTCCTTTTTGTTGTATCATTTATGAAGCCCTTGAAATAAAGCATATCGTTTTCCTAAGGAATGAATTCCATTATCAAAAAGGCGTGAAAAATTGAACTTTGTGACGAATATGTAACAAATATATGAGAAATTGATGTGCAAAAAACATCTTATAAATAAATTGCTGAACCTGTGACAAGGTTGTGGGAGAGAGAGAGAGAGAGAGAGAGAGAGAGAGAGAGAGAGAGAGAGAGAGAGAGAGAGAGAGAGAGAGAGAGAGAGAGAGAGAGAGAGAGAGATAGGTAGATAGATAGATAGAGAGATAGAGAGAGAGAGAGAGATCATTTTCCTTTACATACAACATATTGCACAACGTAACTTCTCCATCAAGATAAATCTCAAAGGTAAGGAGATTTTTTTCCTATGTTATCATTATGAGATCACGAACTATAATGTTGATGGTGGTTTAGGGCTCCGCATCATAGTTTTCAATCAATGGAATGATGTGGTTTACACATCACGTGGTTAACTTAGGAGAAAAGGTCCGCTTCTTTGATGAAAAGTTTGAGTATTGTTTCCAATTTTACCCCACATGAAAGATATGTTTATTTTGTCGTTAGAACATTCAACGATAACACGTTGAACAACTCTGGGTGTGAATGTCGTACCATGATGATAGATAAGTTTATAAGTTCTTGAATGTTACTAGTTTTACATTGTGTACAACATGATGACCGCTTTGTATGGTACATGTGATATGATAAATATGATAAAGAACATTAAAGACATTAATAATGAATATACCTTTCATGCATAGCCAAACTCTATTGGTTTAAGAATGAGATATTTGACATCATATCAAATGAATATGGAGATTCTAACTTTTCAATTTTCTTCAATGAAGTGTTAGTTGATATGGTTTGAAACATGTTTGGGTCTTGAATGTTCATGTTGGCCTTGGAATTTTTTTTTAAAAGCATGGACACAATGTTTTTTAGTTCAATCAATCTGATGATTCGTTGTGGAGACATCATTGGTAGTGTAACATAGCAGTGTGAATCAATGAACATTGATCATTTACGAATCTTTATTTTGCATCGTGCAACGTTTGCAACTATGATTTCTACCATGATTTTGAGACTTACAGAAGAACATTTTTGAAAAGCAGTCCACAACAGTCGTTTTTCTACGCCTGACGTTGAGGGACTACACTTCCCCCGTGCTATGCGCACAACCCGTCACTAGAGAGGATTCTGAACATCGGAGGCTCCAGCTTTGCAAAGTTGTTCAGAGTCCAACTCATGAGCCATCGCCATATCCACTTAAGGAAGATCACATAATGGTTTGCAATTGTGGCTCCCATGTGTACAAGAAATCCACAATGCAGACGCAAGCGCCTTATGATAGAGGAACTCTTCTGTTCATGACTTTTTTTCGTGACCTAGCACATTGAGCTTTGGACGTGGCGGGACTAGTAACGCCGCCTTTTACATCCCGTCGCAATGTTTTCTTGGTACATCTACAAGTGGAGGAGAAAGGCTCTCTCGAAGAGAGAGCTTCAAATTTTGTTTTTCGGAAGCATCATTTGGTGTGCCAAGATCGATTCAAACCATTGAATCAATGTCTATTGCGATGGCCCATGAATGTTGGACTTTCGTATCATGGCCCCCACATTAACGTTGGCAAAAAGGGACTGGGGATTTAATCTATGACGAACGGGGCAGAGAAAAGCACCAGCTATTCACTCGGCTTGCTGTGAAAGAACCTCTGGCCATAGATTGTCGATTCTTGTTTATGACATTTCATGGGAAGTATAAGTTATAGAATGAACGGTATACTACCCTTTCGAACAAAAAGCGTCAGGTTTCTACTATGAACTTCTACTTCATAGCCAACGCACAGCTGGACCTACCCCAGTCCAAGCTGGTCTCGACAATCACGTCTCGATTGGCGTGCATAGGCTGTGCCTGTGAACATGGAAATTGTCGGTGACCCGTTCACGCTACTCAAATTTCTATGCTCCTTTCGGGGCAATCTGCTTCAAAATGCTTGTTGAATTGCTCATTAAATTGCGGATTGGATAGTCGAAGTAGAGAAGGAACCTGTTAATCACCTTCTTCGACAGAAGAACTTTGTTTCCTTCTACTATGTTGGCGTCATACAGATGACTGGTGTGATTGCCATTACCTCTTCACACATTTGCAGGTTCGTAGGTTCATGGATGCCATGAATATGGATGGGGTTGCGGTGCGAGGAATTTCCAGTAATCTATTCATCGCGTTGTGGATGAGTTCGCAGACTGGAGGGGTGGTGCTGAAATGTTGAGTGCGGCTGAGTATGAATGGATGTAATTCTTGGTCCCCCCCGCCCCTCCCCCCATCGTGAACGTCTTGAACTAGCGCCTTCCTACCTTTTAGAATAGGCTCACATTGACCGTGGATTGCGTTCATTTTGCTATCGAGATCACATGTATAACCTACAACTTTTGGCCCAAACCATTAGTCCGTATCCTGGACCTTCAGGTTCTTGAGCCCAGGCGCTCGTCAGGACGAAGAGCAAAACAAGAAGGCACCGACAATTCAGCAGTCGTCCACAAGCATACGAGAGTGGTAAGCACCAATGGATAGACGAGTCCAGAAGGTTGTCCCCAGACTTGCCTGCTTCAATGGAGAGATAGACACACACAGTCTTCGCCCGAATTGAGCAGAAGCCATTCCATCACAACGATTTTTGCTAGTCTCCATCATGATAATATCAACATGCCGACATTACCAGCTTGTTTTTGATGCTTAATTTAGTCAGAGACGTATTTCTAGGTTTCGAACTAGTCTCAGAAGGACTTTTAATGAGACCCTGGTTGCAACCGACTTAGGAGGCAAGGCTTCTAAGGACTAACCTAAGAAGTGACACCAGCCAAAGGATTGATCCTGGCCAAAAATATTTTTCATTGAGGCTCCAAGGAATTATCAATTATTTTACACATTGTTTAAAAGTTCTTACAGTAAAATATATATTGAAATATTTCTCTTTATTTCCTTGAATGGGAACTGTAAAGTTGTAAACATTATTCTTGCCCTATCATGAAAAGGAGTAATGTGAAAAATGAAGAAAGAAAGCGGTTCAAGGCGGAAGAATTTTTTATGTATACTGCTTGATTTTCTCATCTTGTTCGCAAAAAAAACAAAGGCTGCATGAATACCATTTCATAGATCTATTGTGATGACCTTCTATGATGAAAAAAAGAATCTGGTCATGATTTTCTCCATCCAGAGGTCGAGATGATGGTCAGGACATTTTCAACAAATTGAGGGCCTGTGAAGGATTTATGGATGTACTTTTCTTACCCATTTGCGTCCCATGACAGCCGAGACAATGGACTTGTCCAAGAAGTCATTATGGAATGAGTACTGCTTGCACTAGATATTTTATGTTGTTTGTAGTGGGAGAATCCAAGAAGGAGGAGATATGGCAAGATCGGCGCTTATGATGAGTGGGTGGAAGGAGAGGAGGGAAGTCTGAAATAGGTGGGATAAAAATAAGGGTACACTTGCCTCATACCCACTGTCTTCGTAACAAAAGAACGTCGTACCCACTTTTCGTAGAAAAAGCATGGGACGGCCACTTTTGCAGAAACATGCGTATAACGTGCACAATATGTACATAATACTTCCGATGGCCACTTTTAAAAACAAATACTTCAGATGTCCACCAAGCTAAAAATCGTATGCGGAACAATATTATTCTCCGCATACCCACTTTCACACTCCACCGACATACGCCCGACTACCTGAAAAGAAAACCTTAGTCATTGACGCAAACACAGATTAGGTCCCATATGCTAGTACGTTTCCTATTTTTCAATATATATATATATAGCGAGAGTTGAAAACGACTTACATACGCATGATATTTCTTTGTATATTTTAAGTGTTTCTTTACCTTCACAGGTCTCTTTCACACTCTCCCCCCATCTCTCTCTCTCTCTCTCTCTCTCTCTCTCTCACACACACACACACACACACACACACAGTCTTTGTGTTTTTATGACTTTCGCTCTGCTTAATAGTCCTCGAACTAGAAAAAAAAAGTATTGGTACCGGTATCGGCATCGAGCTGGACGGCTGCTCGATACCGACGCCGATACCTGCGATACCGGCACGAGGGCTCGATAACGGCGACGATGTGACTCCAACGGGCTGGCTGGCGGCAGATAGCCACCCCGTCGACTCCCTGTTTGACTGACGGGTTGTCGACCGGACGAGGTCCGATCGACAGCACGTCATTTTTTCTTGCGCTCTTCTCATGTCGACGTCGTCGACATGAGAAATACGCCAAAAACAGATTGACGTCGACGTCGAATCGGTGTCCATATTTGCGCTGCAAATAAAGACGTCGAGTTGACGTCGAAAAATACTTTATGTGCGTGGGAGAGAGATTTCGAAAACAACTACGTCGCTCAATCGTTTTTCACATTGTAGGAAACGGAAGTGAACGGTTTAAAGTGAAGAGAACAGTTTCGCTCGTTAACGTAACGAACGAGCAAAACAGTCCTCGATCTCGTCTTAAGATCCAGCGAGAAAAGGTCCATTCAAGGTGCTTATTGCTCGTTCGCCTTGGGAACGAGCATATAACGCGACCGTGGACATCCACGGTCGCGTAATTGTGATGTACACGATAGACCAGCGACCCATGTCTGGCGACGGAAAAAAATTTATATTGTTGAGTGGATATTAATGGGATGATATTATCTGAGGTGCCTGATTTGATCCCACTTCTGACGCGAGGTCACGGCCGCGTGTTGTTGTTAGTACCCGATGCCGTGGTAGATCCTCATGAAGCGGAAACTCTGATTCACGAAGCGCCGTTCTGCCGGATGCCTATCTTTGACCTCGTCATGGCCATGGTGGCAGCCATCTGCCGAAGTGATGAATTTGGTTCACAAACGTCTAGTCATATAGTCGTTTATGAGATACTCGAGGCAATCGCTCAATCTATGTGACTGCCATGTGCGTATGTGCGACGTTTAAAATTTCGTGCAAACCAACTCTCCCTGTTCGACGAACCACAAACAACCACAAACATACAAGACGATTGAGAACTCTGCTTTTAACGAGACTGGATCGCCATGAACTCATCAACAAAAATGAAAGATAATCGTCATCGAACCATTCGATGCGAAGCGAGAGAAGAAATCGCATCCTTAATGACTTTTTTTATCCCCTCTGGTGCTGGTTTTTATTGCTTTGATGCGAAGTCCGATGGAAGGGTCCCGTATCGTACACAGTCACGTAGGGCTTTTGTATGATTTCGCTATTCACTTGATTCAGCCTTTCGATCGGCATATAGCATAGGCGACTACTAGGTTAGCAGTCGTCGATACAGTTGCGGTTCACAAGCGGCATCAACTGGGCATCAGAACCGCACCTCGACATAGCTTGGACATGCGCTGTTGAAACACGCACTTGCCTTCATCATGATTTCCGCTCGACAGTCAGGGTAGGTGCGGGGCGCATACACAGCAGTTCGGATACATTTGCCCATGTTAATGACACCCCCACTGTTTCACGTACCAAAACGCGACTACTTATCGGTCGAAATAGAAATGTTAGAAATTCGTTCACGTAAAACAACAATGAACACATGACAAAGTAAAACATGACATGAAACCAATGAAACTTAAAAAATAATACTTTGGATACCCACGGTCGTTGAACTATTTCACCCTAAACCGGTGTAGCATGCATGTTTTCGCAATAGTGGGTGCGCCATACATGATCTCCGGCGGTTAAAAAAAATGGGTATTGCACGTTTTTTGGTAAAGTGGGTACCGTGTCTTAAATGTGCGAGAACTGGCCAGCAGAAAATTTGGAGGCCCAAACAGTGGGTATAGCGGAATGAGGCCGTAAAAACAAACAAATAATTGAGGCCACGACAGGGGAAGAAGATTTGGGAACAATGTTTCGATATTGGAGTTCCAACATCCCACATGGAGGTTGAGGTGTTGTGCTTTGTGCCGTTCCTGTACAGTTTACTGTGACCCCTCGGCCGTGTCCATACTCGTGCAGATCCCTGAGGCAGGCGGCCCTGGTGACGCCGACGCGACGACAGGCGGCGGACTACCCGCTTGGAGCTGACCGACCACTGTTCCAGAGCCCCAGATGCCACCGGGACTATTTGCTGTGTCTTATACGTCTTGCAGGCGTCTTTCGGCGGACTGGCCATGAGGCATATTTGCATGTTTTTGCATTGTATGCTCACTGTCAATCGATGGATGCATGCATGTGACCAGTCATAGCGTCCGTCTTTTGATTCTGCACGTCTAGGTTTAGACAACGCAGCACTCTGACATGTGTGCGCAGAGTTACGGCCAAAACAGTGGTTTTGGGCCGCTTTCAGGGTAGCTCTTTCTCATGGTATCAAAGTAGTGAGACAGTTCTCAGTGAGCTGTGCAGCAGAGACGCAGCAGAGCAGCAGTAGTGAGAGTCACCGCTGCAACAGAGTTTCTGGGGTCTGTTGGAGACGGCCGGTCGCCGTCAACGCGCTCCACCCACCACGTGAGATCGCAGCTGCAGAGGCAGCAGCAACGGCGTGTACCGCCACGCAGAGGTGTGTGGCGGCGGCAGTGTGTGCAGCCGCCCCCCCACAGCCGCACCAGTAGAGCAGTAGCAACAGAGGCGGCGGCAGCAACAGCGCAGGAACAGCGGCCGCAGCAGCAGCGTGGCAGCAGCAATGACAGTAGCAGCGTAGCAACAGCGTTGGCAGCAGTAGCGCAGTAGCGGCAACGACGGCAGCAGCACAGCAGCAGCAGCGGCAGTCGCGGCGGTAGTAGCAGCGGCAGTAGCAGCGGCGCACGGCGGCGGCAGCCAGCAGCAGCTGTAGCGCGCAACAGCAGCCGTAGCGCGTAGCAGCAGCCGTAGCGCTCAGCAGCAGCAGCAGCCGCGCAGCCGCTGCTACCAACGCTGCACACGCAGCGACGCAGCTACTGCTGCAGCTGACAACACAACTGCAACAACAACTGGGTGGAAGCTGTTGCGGAGCTTTTGCGGAGGTGCCGCGCGCCACCGTGAAGCGGCTCCACACGCGCGTAGAACCGTGAGAAGAACAAAAAAAAGGGAGGGGACAAGCTGACATCAGCATTGTTGACTGCTGACGTCATCAGGTCGTGCTGACGTCAGCAACCACTTGCTGACATCAGCATTACACTCGAGTCCCCTCTCGGTCTCCGGCACTTGATGATCCGGCTATCATTCTCGCTGGTACAGAGATCCTGCCCGTTCAGCCTGTTCCACACCCCACAGGTACCGTTGCTATCACGCTTCCTCCTGCATCACCACCTCTGTCTACTGGCACCCGTGCTCCGGAGTCTGACCCATTCCAACCCACTCCTGTCCCTACGTCGGCTGACACTCCTGTTTCAGTGTCCAGGCCAGCCTTGCCCGCTGTCACACCCAGCTCTGTGTCCCCACACACGCATCTCCTCGCACGGCATCTCCGACTACCTCGTCTCAGCCCTCATCAGTTGTGGTCGTACCTGTCCCTGTCGTCGTACCTGTTCTTGAGCCTGAGGTGTGCCCCTTGACCTCCGGTTACTCCTGTGAGCCCGGTGGTCGCCTTCGACCACTGGATTCCGGAGATCAGCGAGCGTCGGGTTCCGGACCTAGGCGTTCTTCTCGCAGCATCGCGAGCGGTGATCCAGGCACAAAGGCCTTAGGCCTGAGTGTCCGCACTGAGCTTTCAGAGGTACACCCAGCGTGCCCCATAGGGCACGACCTGGTCACTCGTGAGTTCTACATCGCGTGTGACGCAGCAGCTGATCTCGTGGTTGTCAGGCCTGACACGGAGGCGTGTGCACTTGCCACACAGAGTTCCCTCTCCATGGCGCCTGACACGGGCACATTGAGGGAGGCTTTCTCATCGCAGGATGCTGATGCGTGGCGAGCTGCTTGCGAGGATGAGCTTCGTGCTATCCGAGAGCACAAAGTCTACAAGCTGGTCGACCTTCCCCCTGGGAGGAAGGCGATTCAGGTCAAGTGGGTCTTTCGCAAGAAAGTGAAGCCGGATGGCTCACTGGAACGCTACAAGGCCCGCTTGTTCGTCAAGGGGTTCTCTCAGATTGAGGGAGTTGATTACACTGACACCTTTGCCCCTGTCGGCCGCATGACCTCATCTCGAGCTCTGTTCGATGTAATGGCTCAACATGACTGGGAACTACACCAGATGCATGTGAACAACGCGTTCCTCCATGGCTCTCTAGATGAGGAGATCCACGTGGCTCAGCCACTAGGCTTTGAGGACGATGACAAGGTCTGGCGCTTGCGCAAGTCCTTGTACGGTCTCAAGCAGTCTCCACGATGTTGGAACCGGGAGATCACTGGTACCTTGACTCGCGCAGGGAACGTAGAGAGCGAGGCAGGCCCCTCGCTCTTCATCCTACCGACACCCGAGCGGTTCACCGCCATCCTGGTCTATGTTGATGACCTTCTGATCACGTCTCCATCCCTGGAGGCCATGAAGGAGGCGAAGGCTGTCCTGCAGACTGCCTATAGGATGAAGGACCTCGATCTTGCATCGGTGTTTCTTGGTATGGAGATGGTGCGAGATCGCAGACATCGGACACTGTTGCTGCATCAGGCCCGATACGCACGAGTCTTGGGGGACCGCTTTAGCGATCTCCTTGGTGCAGTGCCCACCGCTTCTACATCTCTCACACCTGATGGGCAGGATGCCCTGAAGGTGGATGACCCTACATAGCTAGGGGAGACCGTGGACGTGACCTTGTACCTCCGTCTTATCGGATCTCTGATGTACCTGGCCACTACCACGCGTCCCGACATCGCGTTCGCCGTCAACCTCCTCGCTCAGTTCTCGCAGGCCCCACGTGCGAGAGCTCTTCATGCGGCTGTGCGAGTGGTACGGTACGTGGTCTCCACCCCGTATCTCGGACTCTGCTTTCGTCGGCAGTGTTCGGTGGTCCTTGACGGCTACACTGACAGCGACTGGGCTTGGAGCCCTGATGGGCGCAGTCGCACTGGCTATGTGTTTCTGCTCGGTGGTACCGCTTTGTCTTGGCGAAGCGGGAAGCAGGGCTGCATCGCACGTAGCTCGTCGGAGGCAGAGTATGTGGCTTTCATCGCAGGGGCTGCTGAGGCAGTTTGGCTGCAGCGCTTGTTTCTTGAGCTTGGGCATTCAGTACCCGCCATTGTGCTGCGTTGCGACAATCAGAGTGCTCTCGCCATTGCAGAGAACTCTGGTGTTTTTCATGCTCCCACAAAGCACATTACGGTTGAGCATCACTTTGTTCGTGATCTGGTGGAGCGACGCGTGATCTCCATCATGTGGGTTGGCACTGACTTACAGCGTGCTGATTTCTTGAAGAAGGCACCTGCCCGCGGAAAGTTCGTAGTGGCCATTCGTTCTGTTGGGCTTCGCCCCGTGCGTGAGAGTGGTTGAGTGTGGGATGTGCATCTGCGTCTCATCTGTCCGTGTCACCCACTATGTAGTTGTACCAGTGCTACACGCGTATGGACATGGGTACCATCGGGTCATGGGGGAGTGTTGTGCTTTGTGCCGTTCCTGTACAGTTTACTGTGACCACTTGGCCGTGTCCATACTCGTGCAGATCCCTGAGGCAGGCGGTCCCGGTGACGCCGGCGCGACGACAGGCGGCGGACTACCCGCTTGGAGCTGACCGACCACTGTTCCAGAGCCCCAGATGCCACCGGGACTCTTTGTTGTGCTTCCTACGTCTTGCAGGCGTCTTTCGGCGGACTAGCCATGAGGCCTATTTGCATGTTTTTGCATTGTATGCTCAATGTCAGTCAATGGATGCATGCATGTGACCAGTCATAGCGTCCGTTTTTTTATTGTGCACGTCTAGGTTCAGACGGCACAGCATTCTGACATGTGTGCGCAGAGTTACGGCCAAAACAGTGGTTTTGGGCCGGTTTTAGGGCAGCTCTTGGACTGGCGCGTGCGACACCCGCCGTGCGCCGCGGCAGGTATCTATGCCTGGGACCTGTCATTTTTCATTTCTCTCTGCAAATGCTATATTGAAGCATTCTGACACTGTGTCTTGTGTCTCCTAGCCAAACCCTTGCCGTTGCGTGTACGACCTGTGACCGTCGTCACCGTCTGATCGGGCACTGACGCCCGGTCAGCGGCTGCGTTGCTAGGAAGCTTCTACGCACTTTCTCACGAGGAAGCCAAACCATAAAGGGGATGAGGAGGGCATCCTGGTGGCGCGAGAGTCGCATGTTTGCTTGGCCAGCATGGAGTTCAGTGCGTGCCATGGCTAGGGAAGTCAAGGTTTTTCTCGAAGAGGGTGAGGCACACACTATTTCCATGTATGGTTTGTTCAAGATGATATCATTTTTCATTTGCGCAGGGCTTCTTGTTGTAGAATGATGAAGATGTGAAGTAATACGTCATTTGGAGGATGGCCAGTGTTGGTAAAAGGGGTGAGGTAGATGCCTATGAGTTTAAGGTCAGTTGAGGAAAGAGCCATTGAGACTCCCAAGAGTGGAACAGTTGGCTGGTCAAAGTGGTGAGGAGGGGTAAACAACTTTAGGTATGGTATTATCCAAGATTCGTTGAGGGGAAAGGGGTATGGAATATTGACGAGATGCGGACCGGGAGGATTTGAGAGATGAATCTACTCAAGACAGGCCGGGAAGAGAAGATTAAATGAAGCTTCCTAGCACGCTTGCCACTGACTAAGCGTCAGCGCTCAGTCACCTCGCGACGTCAACACAGGTCGGAAGCGAAACGGCAAGGGTTTGGGTAAACGACACGATATAGTGTCAAATGTGCTTCCATTAATAAACGCATCCTGAGAGAGATAACAAATGACAAGTCCACAGCATAAATACTAGCCGCGGCGCACGACGGGTGTCGCACGCAGCGGTGCAAGGTCTGTCCTAAGACCGGCCCAAAAACATTGTTTTGGCCGTAACTCTGCGCAAACAAATCAGAACGCTATATCGTCTAAATCTAGAGATGCAGAATCTTGAGCCAAACGCTACGATTGGTCACGCGCATAAGTCCGGCACCGATTGGTGGACAGACAATGCAAAACATGCAAATCGGGCTCAAGAGCCAGTCCACCGAGAAAACTCTAGCGTTTGCAGAAAAACCGCAAAGCACCCCGACAAGCACCCAGGGCGTCGTGGCATCTCTCTGGCATCCACTGGTGGATGGAGCCACCACTCGTCGGTGCTCAGGCACCAGCTGCGTCCGCACCAAGGATAGGCTGTAGAAAAACTACAGGAGGTCCGAGACTGCATCCACGACGCTGGATGAGTCAGTCGTCGACACAAGTACTGCCGGGCCACGAGGTGCTAGTAGAGCGAGGGAGCAAGACAATAAGTCGCCACGTAAGTCGTCTAGGGGCTGTAGGAACGACTGCTGCGAAGGTACCTGTTGCTCGTGACATAGCTGTCGCTCGACCGTCAGCTGCTGGCCGGACGTTGGCATGTGTAGGTACAGCTGCATCCGCGACAGCGTCGTGGTCATCGAAGGTGCGGTCACTACCATGGTGCTCCTCGTGACTCGTGATGCGCAGCCCATCATCCACCAACTGCTGGAGATCTGCCCGTCCTAGACGTGCATCGTGTAGAGATCACCCAGCTATCTCGAGGCGCTTGTGTACATCCTGCATATACTCCTTGACAGCCCGTCGTGCTGGAACATCAACGGTGCAACAACGGTTGCTGGGCCCCCGGAGCTCGACCATGAGACTCTGCACGTGCGCCTCCGCTCGAGCCACCACTGCCTTCTGCTCGTCAATCGCGGAGCGTAGGCGCTCGGGTACAGGAACCGTAGCTCAGACGAGAGTAGATGTGTCGTTGGTTGGAACCGCCATGGTGTCAGCAACACCGGTCAGGGTAGCGAGGAGACGGAAGTTTGCAGCTTGCTCTGCATCCTCCAAATCACACACGTGGACGTCCGCTGTCACCGAGGGGCCACCTCATGCTCGTGCCACAGCTACTGCAAATACGATAGCGCTCTGGGCTTCTACGTCTACCTCCGACCCTACGTCTCACCACTCCACAACGGACGACTGGTCCTCATAGAGGAAGTCTACCTCGTCCTGGCAATCCATCACCTCCTCCTGCTGCCCAGCACTATCTGCCAGAACCAATTGGGCGTCTGCTGTGGGCCGAGCATCAAAACTTGTATCACCTGCTCCTCCTGCTACTACTCCTAGCACCATGGCAGCTGTCTCTACACCAGCTAATGCGGGAGCGTGCACATTTTCCGGCACAACTCTGGAATCAACCGTTGTCACCTCATCCGCAAAGGTATCAACGATCACAATCTCCATCCCCGATTCTGACTTAACATCGGACCAGCCCTCCTCTGACGAAGACTCTCCGTCAGGGCTAACGTCTCCCCCCCCCCCGAACACTCTGCTAACTGAGCCTACTGTGTAGCGTCATCCGCCTCAACCATACTACACTCCACAGCAGTCGCCTCACCAATGTCGAGATCCGGTGCGGTCATCAACGGACAAACCATCCCCACCCACGACTGACACCTCGGCAGGAGTTGTGGGGACTCGACAGACCAAGCCAAGGATAGGGGACGAGGGGATCTCGTCACGTGTGTCTCCTCCCACAGTCGCATGTGGTGGTACTGCCTGTGTACGACATGCAAGACGAGCAGATTGTCGTCGTGCATGACGAGTGGAAGCACGAACGGTACGTCCAGGGGCTGAGGGTCTGTCTGTCGGTATGATGTTGACTGCCTCCAAAACGGAGCGGAAGGCGACAGATGTAAACAAGAGATCTGGCTTACTAGCATCATCGAAGGAAGGGATGCAGGATCAAGAGGAGGAAGGAGATGAAGTGGGAGGTGACATCACCGACAGGATGGTAGCTCGCTCGGAAGTCACGTGGTCAAGGAGCTGCTGGACCATGCGCTAAAGATTCCCGACCTCCAGGTGTGGGACGGCCATATCTCCTCGCAGAAGCACTGTGGCATCGCCCGGTAACGTATCCACCGAAGGAGGTGGGAAAGGTCGTACCCAAGGGGGATGCCACCCAGGAGGGCGCTGTTGGCACTGGCGCCAGCCATGCTACGTATCTCGACACTAGTAGCACAAAATCCCTTAAGACAAGTGGGGTGTGTGCCACGGCTGCATCGACCACTGTGCATGTGGCGGCTTCCACGGCTGAGGCTTAGGTACAGACCATGGCGATGGCAATGCCCACGGGAACACTGTGTAGCTCATGTCCAGAGCTTAGCGTGATCTCGATGGCGTAAAGAACCACGTAGAGGGATGCAAGTGGAGCAACGTCTCTCTGACGGGCTACAAAGTCGTCAGTCGTAGCAATAGCCTCAGGCGTAGTGTGTTGCTACAATGTCGCACACGGTGGTGATGATGCAACTATCAGATGTGCGACCTCAAGTCGCCTTTAGTGCCGTTGATGCTGCACTGGTTGTCGTCGTCAACAGACGGCTATTTCCTCAAGCCACCTTCGCTACTACTACTACTGCCACAACTCTCGTGGTGGATGTTGCTACAACGGTTCCCCTCGTCAACCGACGGTAGTGGCCTCAAGCCACAACGGAAACTAAAATAAACAAAAGAACACCAAAACTCCTTTTTTTGGTTTTTGCTGTTTTTTTTCTGGTGTCACCTCCTCGGGTGCCCTTTTTGGGGTTGTTCCGGGGTGCCCCCTTGAGGATCCCCCCTGTGTTCTCCCCCTCCCCCCCCTTTTTTTATGTGCAGGCTCGAGCCTCACCTAGAGCGAGCCCGTTCAGCGAGCTCGCTCGGCGAACCCGTCGAGCGAGCTCGCTTAGCGAGCTCTCTTGCTGAGAGGAAGTAGCTTTGCCCTGCTTGCTCGCAATGTGAAATGGCGATGCAGCTTCACCGGGCGAGCAAGTAGCATGATTGGCTGCTGCAGCTGCGGCTGCCACTACTACACGGGTTGCCGCTACTATTGCAGCCCGCACAAGCACCTGCGGCCGCATGTTGCAGCTGCCCGCCGGTGCCGCCGCTCCTGCTGCTACTGTCGCTGCGCCTCCTGCACACCGCCACTACTACCACAGCTGCTTGTCTTTACTTCTACTACTATTGATCACTGACGCCTGCTGCCTACTGTCGCTGCTTCTGCAGGTGCTTGCCACCGCCATTACTGTTGCAACAACTCGCCATCGCCACTACTCATGTGGCTGCTCGCCGCTGTTGCTATTGCACCGGCGCCTGCAGTGGCAGCCACACAACTGCTTGGGCAGCCATGGTAGCAGTTGTAAGCTACTACTGTGCTGCAACGCAGCTACGTGCTGTTGTTGCTTTGCATTGCGACTACTGCACGTTGCTTCCGCCATGCGCTACTGCTGCACTGCTACTCTACTACGCTGCTGTCGCAGCTCAATGCTGTAGGTTCCTGCTGCTCTCCGCATTCGCGTGCTACTGCCATGCAACGTTGCTACAAGCTGCTCCTATTGCACGCTACTGCTCCTACGCGTTGCTGTTGTCTCGCACTACTGCTGCTGCTGACCGCCGCAACCTGCTACAACTGTGGCTTGTTGCCGCCTCTGCTAACGCCAATGCCGGCAGCTGTTAGCGGCTACCGCCTACTGTAGTTGTCACCTGCTGATGCACACTCCCGTGCTGAAGGTGGGTGACGTCACCAGCAGTCGGATGACATCGACACGTCCTAGTGGATCGGCTGCAGCGCTGACACTCACTGCTGCTACTCTACTGTGTCGTTGCTATGCAGCTTGATGAGAACTGTCTTATTGCTTTGATACCATGAGAAGATTCTTGGAAGCTTCCTAGCACGCTTGCCACTGAGTGAGCATCAGCGCTCAGTCAGCTCGCGGCGTCAATAGAGGTCGGACGCGAAATGGCAAGGGTTTTGCTAGAGGACACGACACAGTGTCAAATGTGCTTCCATTAACAAACGCATCCTGAGAGAGATAACAAGTGACAAGTCCATAGCATAAACATATGCCGTGATACAGGACGGGTGCCGCACGCGGCGGTGCAAGGTCTGTCCTAAAACCGGCCCAAAAACACTGCGCAGACAAATCAGAACGCTACACAGTCTGAACCTGGAGATGCAAAATCTTGAGCCAAACGCTGCGACTGGTCACATGCATAAGTCCGGCACCGATTGGTGGACATACAATGCAAAACATGCAAATCGGGCTCAAGAACCCATCCACCGAGAAAACTCTAACGTCTGCAGAAAAACCGCAAAGCACCCCGGCGAGCACCCAGGACGTCGTGGCAGATCTCTAGCATTTGCTGGTGGATGGAGCCACCACTCGTCGGTGCTCCGGTGCCAGCTGCATCCGCATCAAGGATAGGCTGCAGAAAAATTGCAGGAGGTCCGAGACAACATCTACGACGCTGGGGCAGTCGTTAGTTAGTTCCGAGTGGGTGGTCCATCACCTGCCGACGCACTGGGGCCTCCGGGGTCCGCATTGGGGGCCATGTCGTTGTGCTCTCTTGTACTGCTGCTCTCCTGGCTGTCGCTCATGACGGGTGGAAGCCACACACACCAACAGATAGAGGAGTAGAAGTGGCATGTAGATCCAAATGGGGAAGGGTGACAATTGTGGAAGGGATCCTATATTGAGTGAGCTTTAAGTAGAGAAAAGAAAGTGTTTTGAGTCCTGGTCCAGCAATGTGGGACATCAATCACTAGGATCACTTAGAACATTAAAACCTTCAAGAAGAAAGTGAGCAGGGTGGGCCCGAATTTTCTCTTGTAAGTATTCCTAGTTAGTGATTTGATCAACATCCTATGTTGGGGCATGTATGGAAAAAATGGGTACATATTCAGTATGCAAATTACCTTTAGAAAAATATTCACTAGAGGTGATTGACCCTAAAGGTGTGAAAGTTTTGATGAAAAAGGAGATGAGGGGGATGATTGGGTAGAGTCCCATTGGTGAGGAAGATAGGATATGCACGAAAAGGGTGAGGAAGAAGGGTGAGTTGGAGTGACTGCTTGTAATAGTGACAATTTGAAAAGAATATCTAGTGCAAGTGAGCATGTCAGGCATCGAACAAGCTAGAGAGCATAGAGAAACCAGGAGTGCACATGAACTCCAAGAAGGTAATGAAATCATGTACAAGCGAAGAGTTTTACATAGATTGGCTGTGTATCGCCTGTCATCACCTGCTTCGTCCAATGGATTGTGTCCACGACGTCCATCTCCATGGCTGATACATGCATCCCATGCCTGGCAAACAAACTTGGCACTGTGCGCTCTTTCGTACAGCATCTTGTTGTGTGCGTTCACTTTGTCGTTTGTTGTGAAGAGGTGCAACATGTCAGTCATGTCCACCTTCTTATTTTGGTTGACAAGTAGAGATTGGAAAAATTCATGATCTGCCGACGTGCATTTTTTCTCACGGAGACGGTTTAAAGCATTTGCAAAAGAATTGTCATTTTGTCGCATCACGGTTTGCAACTCGTACAAAAACACACCAGCCCATGGGAAGAATGTCTGTGAAGCTGCATCTTCCTCTAAGCTCAGAGTGTCGTCAAAGGGTTCAAACGGATACCCATCTAACACCGGCTTTAGTTGAAATAGGTCACCCACAAACAGGACATGCACACCACCAAATGGTAGGTCTACCCCTTTCACTTCTCTCATTCTGCGATCCAAAAAATGCATTACCCGCCGTCCAACCATCGACACTTCATCCACAATAATGACGTGTACACGACCTAGCTCACATGCCAACACATGTCGAGATTCAGAGGATAGAGGTATGTATGCCCCCTTACAAGTACTCAATTTCATTGCATGATGAATGGTAAGCCCATTTACATTGAACGCGGCAACTCCAGTTGGCGCAAGCTTCAACACCATTAGCAAGGTGTGGTCTGAGTTTGGAGCAGCGTTGTAGAAGCGTAACAGACGCTCATACAATGCATGCACCACAGTTGAATTACCAACACCAGCGCCTCCTAAAAGGAACAGACGCACAACTTCCTTTCCAGAACGTACAATGTGCATAACATCGTCCACAATAGCACGTTGCTCAAAGTTCAGTTTGGAATTCATGTCAAAGAATTCGTCGTCACTTTTTGCATTGTCTGCAAACATGTGACGGCCAACATGCTCAAACTTCACACCAACTTCATCCGGTGTCGAAGCTGTGCCTCTTTTGTCTACGGTTCCATCAACATCATCCATTTCATTGTGGTACGACCTCAGTGCATTTTCAAAATCGCGCACAATTGTTTCCCACTTTGAGGATCTTGGAGAGTACTCCTCGATCTTTTGTGTGATTATAGTCTCGTTTGCCAAAAATGAAGTATTCACAAACTGTACAGTGAGATCTTTCTCCTTCCGAAAAGGTACAAAGAGGAAAACCTTCTCGCGTTTGTACTCGTAGTCATCCCTATCAGGCCGGTAATTTACAAAACGTACGATTTTTGGGACTTTCCTCCGTCGATACAGAGCCATTGAATCCAACTTCATGTCTCTGTTGTGTACAAAGAAAAAGTCATCAAAAGGTCCCTCCCTTTGAGGTATGTCCACGTCCAAATCATCACCAAACTCCTCTTCCTTTTCGTTTTCTGCACAATCATCGCTGGTGTGCTTTGATTTTTTCCGGTACGTATACTTTGACAACACGTCTGCCAAACACTCATTCTCAAGCTCAATAGGTCGTCTCTCGTACTGAGATACAGCAGCATACGGAATGAACACATCTTCAGAAGATGGGTCCAATTTGTCGAGTTCTGATTTTGGCTTTACAAGAAGAACACGTTTCTCACGGGGACTTGTGTTTATGAACACAAAGGACCGACTTGAGAACCTTAATGGCATCCCCGTCATTAAGGTCACAGCCTCTTGGGCACTAACCTCCTGATCATGAACGAGAGAATTGCCAACCTTATGAATCACACTCTTTATGCTTTGTGAACACTCGCCCTTTTTCAAAACATCCATTACAGACCGTAGCGTGCAGCTCATGATCCTGTTTCCTTTGCACATGTATGACAAAATACAACTTGCTACTGCGTACGGATGGATGCACATTTGAATGTCCATGTTTGCTTTCCACAGGTTCAACACATCCGTGTTAAAAGGGTTCACATTTTGATGCAATGGCATCCTCTTGTACATTAGGGTTGCCTTCTTCAGTGAAGAGCGTACACTTTGAATGTATTCAACTTCTGAAACCTCACACACCCGAAGAAAGTCGTCAAAGTCAATGTCTGTTGTAATTGTTTTCAGTGTAGCAATCATTTTTGCATACATAGTTTTGTAGTGTTTTCTCTCAGCAGGTAAGGTGGTCTCATCAAGAGGGAGAAGAATGACAGAGTTTGCAAAAGGTGGCTTTGGAAAGCCAAAAGAACACGCTTTTGATCCTTTCTGCTTTCGACATCGATATGTACACTTGTGCATCTGTAGAGACTGGAGATCAGGGTGTAGATGGTCAACGTTTGTAGAAATGTACTTATCAACGAACTCAACAACATCGTCCGGGGACTGGGACTCCAAATCCGGCGCATCTTTCACCCACAGCAAGACNATCGTGAAGGTGACACTGGGTCATCTGCAACCAACCTCATCCGCTCTTGAAATTGAAGTCCATCAATCTCAGATCGCGACAACCCCTTTCCTGTGACCATGGACAGAATGCCCATCAGTTCAGGCCACCGGGTGTCAGCCATGCTCAAAGAGAAGAAGAATGTTGGATTCTTTTGTTTCTGCCTCAGAAATGCAAACAGATCCTTCTTGTTGTCGTCCCAATACGCGATTGTACCCCGCATTCGTTTGAATTCGTTAAAGATTAGGTTGTTCTCCAACAACCTAGCTTTCGCCTCATCTCCCGCAGTAATTCTGTTTTGGAATAGCTGTCTTGCCCGAAGAGACATGATGTCGCGCACGTTCAACATTTGACAGACGTAAAACTTGAAATAGTGTCTGGTCTTTGTGCAAATCTACGATCACGATTGAACAATTCCCACTTAACGACTTTCCGGTATGCAACTGAGCAATCCGGCTTTGACCCACTGAAATTCAAAATAATGTTTGCTTTCCTCCTCTGTCCACCAAACAATGATGGAAAGCATAACTCCTCCATGTCATTCCGAGAGAGAATATGACAAGGAATTCTCCCCTCACATGGAGCCGTGACCATATGTCCCTTAGACATTTCCTGAAACAAAGGCTGTCTAAAGTACATAGTTTTTTCGACCTGATCATCTTCAAAATGAGAAAAGGCATCTTCAACATCGTCTTGTGATGATGAGGCATGAGTCTCTTTTTTCTCATTGTGTGCCTGCCGATGTACGTATTCTCCAAGCTTCCAACTTGTGCACTTGACATCTCAATGCCCAGCTTCGCAAACAGAGTTGAATGGTCAAGGAGCCATTGTAACGCTTTCACAACAGTTCCTGGTCGGACACTGTCGGACCATACATTGCCATAGTAGGACATCTTGCGTTTGAATGCAAGACACACGGTCTCTGACATGGAAAGTGGCCACGACAGCTCAGTAATAACCTCAACAACATCCAAAGGGACAGTTGTGACCGCACCTCGCAAACCCTTCTGTCGTCCTTGGTTCAACACCACAATGTTCATGAAAGGCACAAAAGGGCATACCAATCGTTCCTCTAGTGATGACAAACATGACAACTCTGGAGGGACTATATTCATGGTGAAGTTCTCCTTGACTCCGAATGGAGCAATTACTCCCCGCTTTGAAGAAAGACCACACACGGAACAAAGAAATTCATTAGAAGTGGACCCTTCATGCATCTGACACTTGAAACATAACATGTAGCATGATGCACAAGGAGTACATGGCCCATCTAACATTTCACGCAAGTAGGCATCAACATCCAATCTCCTGCCTGTAGGGTGCATGGCAGCCTGACGTTCATCGGTAATCAACGTATGAAAGAGCTCGTTACAAATGAGCTCCCCATTAACCACGAACAAATGTCGTAGTAGAGGAAAATTGGCTTTTGGACGAAACATGACCCCACCAAAAGAGAAGAGCAAGTACTCGCAAACAACCGCAGCAAAGATACGACTGAAAAATCCATAAAACTGTTGACTCATGACCACACACTTGTACTTTATATCACGTTTTGACTTCACTTCGTACACACCAACCAACTTCGTAGTCACTGATTCACAGCACATACTGAAATTGTCTTTCACCTCCTTCTCAATCTCACAAAACAATGTTTCTTTTGAAGTGTAACGACGACGTTTGAACAAAGGTTCACCATCCTCTGGCTCGCAGCTGCGAAGAGTAGAAGAATGTCCAGATGGATTCTGAGGTACAGCACTGGATTCTACACTTCTTCGTGTACTCAAAGGTATATTCTCATTCAGGACATCCATCAATAAGGCAGAAAATCTCCCACCGGGTTTGACCCCTTCAGTGGGAATAGTGCCTCTAGGGGAGCATGCTGGAGCTGCATGTTGTTTATCCACTTCTTTCGGATGCCGAAGGGGGGTGTTCTTTGCACTTCGACATGGCAAAAGATCCGATTTCCCAGATTGTTCATGCACCATATCACTCCTGACATGTAACGAACTGTGGTACTCACGATGAAGCTGACAACGACATTGATGAAGATGAAGATAACAATGACACCAACAACGATGAGGATGAAGACCAAGATGAAGACAACAATAACGTTTGTTGTGATCCTAATGATGACAAAGATGACAATAACGATGACAATGACAACAGTGAAATTGATGATGATGATGATGATGATGATGATGATGATGATGATGATGATGACACAAATGGTACTAGAAGTAAGAACGACCACATAAGAAATCACAACGACAATGGTAGCAGTGACTACCACATCCACGATGATGGTGGCAACAATGACGGGGACGGTAACAAAGACAACAGTCCAGGTTCTTACTACAGTGTCGCATGTGTAATGTTTTAGGCCAATGCTCATCATGTGCTCGTAGTTCTAGCACTTCTCTTAACCACATCATTGAGTCCCGAGACATCATCTTTCCTTAGGCTTTCACCTACCAAGACCTCTCCGGCATTCTCTTGTTGGTCGCAGGCCATGTTCCCACTTGTGCAGATTCTTGACAGATGGGAAATTCTATGCTAGTAGATGAGTCCATCCGGCCTCCTCACCTGTCACTTTGTCACCGGTCGATTACGATCTTACCATTGTTGCAATGGGACCGGTGGCTAATTCTATCCCAATGGCCACACTTGCATCTGACCCCTTAGTGGTCGCTGTGGCCTATCCTACGCGTGGACCTGAACGTGCAACATCTCCTGCTCCAATGTCTACAACTGAGCCTTCTGCTTCACCCATCATTGAGCTTGCTCCCACACCTACAACTTCTCCTACTGCCAGGCCTGTGCCTGCCCCCTTCCTTGTGCCTTTGCATGAACCTGTCGCATCCTCTCATTCTCACAAATCCACGCATGTATGTGAGCCCATGGCCACTTCATCTGTGTCCCCACCACATGTCCCCTAGTACAAGGTGAGCACTTCATCCAACCACGAGCCCGATGGTGGTCTTGGACCACTGCCCCCCAGGACTTAACGGTCGGCAATCCCGTAATGTGGTTACTGAGGACGTATTGTTGAGAGCAGTGATCCTGGCACAAATGCGCTGGGTCTAAGTGTTCAGGCTGATTACACCAAGGTACATCGTGCATGCCATGTCGGCCACAAGCTGGTTCACGTGAGTCCTCTATTGCATGCTATGTCACGAACGACTGTGTCATGTTCTAGACCATGCAAGACGCGGGTGCCCAGGCCACTTGGAGCGCTCCCTTGGCGGTGCCTGGTCTAGGCACGTTAAAGAAGGCACTCTTGGAAGACGACATTGCGTTATGGCCTGCAGCCTATGTACATGAGCTTTGTTTTATAGAAAATCATGGTACCTAGAACACATGGTACTGCTATTCATGATACTTATCTTAAAATGTAATTATGCACGATGTAACCCGCAAGTGACTTTGTTCCACACAGTGATGTGCACTGATGCAGTTTCCTTTCCTAAGTGTCCTACGTGATACATGAAAAGGATACCAAAGGGCCAGATTAACCTTGAATAGAGTGAACGTCTAGAACACTAGTTGTACGACCAGGGAGACACCCTTTTGTGCTTTCTCTTTGGAAAAATACACCTCCTTGTACATGTTTGTTTGTTCATATGTATGTATGTGCGTGTGTGTGTGTGTGTGTGTGTGTGTGTGTGTGTGTGTGTGTGTGTGTGTGTGTGTGTGTGTGTGTGTGTGTGTGTGTGTGTGTGTGTGTGTGTGTGTGTGTGTGTGT
>SZWC01001875.1:163670-189762 GCA_023375785.1 Penium margaritaceum | reverse complement strand
GTCTCCCCTGTCCCTGTCAAGTACTCACTTTCCCCTCTTCCGGCTCCCTCTCCATTGGAAGACCCTTGGCTCTGCTGCATCCGAAATGTGACGGCTCAAAAATTCCTCCTCTCCTCAAGACACAACGGGAGGAGAGGAGAAAACGATAACTGCAAAGTCAATATCTGCTATGCATCTCTTTCATACGCATCCTATCCATCACGTGACCTGTTTTCAGAAAAGGACCTACCACGGCATCCCAAGTTGGAGAGAAGAAGCCACGGTCTCCGAAAGTAGAATGACAGAAGCCACGCTTTCACGATGCAGATCTCCATATGCCCCCCTTAAATGATTTGTCAGCACATCTGTTGTGTCCAATCACTCGAGATGATGATTTCTCTCTTTACATATGTCAAATTGAGTCACCTCTGTAGAAACGGTTTCTCATAACAGATTCTCAAGAATTCAACCAAACAAGGCCTTATCTCGTGATGCACCCGCCAATTTCCAGGTTTAACATTCCAATGACGTCGAACATGCAAAACATTTTTGCAAAAAACGTCATAAAATATTCATCCCTATTCCAACAAGGAAATAAAATAGCGGAGTGACCATGTATCCACATCATTCCCGATATCTATCACGATATCCACATTTTGCACATGAACTACGCCATATCTACTTTTCGTTTCTTCATCAACCCTATGTCCAGCGAGCATGCAAGAAAAAACGTTACATCCAAATGAAAATGTTATGTTGACGATGCATGCCATCGAGCGACAATATGCTGACGTCGTCACACGTGAGAAAAATCACAAACCCCTCGACAAAGGGGTTTATGATTTTTCTCACAAAGGTTTGCGACAGTTTTGAGTGGGGAGGAAAAGACAACCCATACATTGAACGGTGTTAAAGTGAGCGATAACTACGCTGAGCGACAGCTTCCACATGGCGTAGTCGGATCAACAATCGGAGGTCTGTACGCGAAGTTACGGATTTTTACCCGTAAATACCCGGATGTAGCTTGACCAAGAAATTTTTTATGTATAGGCCACATTTAACTCAGGCATCCAGGTCCAAGGGAGGAAAGGAGCTTGGATCTTTGATTGCTACATGCATAGCAGGCTGTGCGTGCCTGCGGGCCCAGCTTGGTCAACAGTTGCGTAGTGCAAGCAAGCACTGCAAAATACTTGGCCCAGACCAGTCCGGGTGCGGCTACACTTGACTAGACTACTAGGACCGCTTGCATCAGCACATGCAAGCAGGGCTTTGGAGTAGGGACCACTTTGCATCAACTGGTGCATGCACGACTCAGCAATGCATAAACCACCGCATGCATGACTCAGCAACTACATCAGTTACTACATGCACGACTTAGCAACTACATGCAGAGCTTAGAGTGGGGACCACCCTGCATCAGCGACAACATACGCGACTTAGCAACTGGGACCAGTACCAAGTTGGTAGCATTCATCAAGCTTCTTTGAGGAGGAATTTGCGTGCCTTGGACCGGGAAGATCCCTTCTCGAGGAAGCTACGACCTTGTAGCAGGAAGCTTCCTCTAGGCATAGTGCAACTGGTCAACTTGCCAGGGTCCCAGTATGAAAGCAATCAAGACTCAATCAGTCAAGCAACTCCAGTAGAAACTACAACAACGTCTGTAGCAACTCCATCAACACTACTAATAGCATCGGCAGTCCTTCTTTTCCAAACAACGCCTCAGACCAAAACTCTGAAGACGCTCTCTCACCTGAAGACCCAAGTCAATCTAGCAGCTTTCTGCCAGTCTGGGTTGGTGGATGCCCCTGACTACCTTAAGGTCTGACTATCTAGAAGAGGTGGCCAGACTACACCCAAGACTAGAGAGCAACTTTGCTACTACTACCTCTCTCGATGTTGCTCATCTTTGAGCCAGGAGTTGTGTCTAGGCGTTCACCCCAGAGTTAGTGTCCAGCGTTAGCTCTGCCTCTGTAATGCTAATCGAGTCTAGAAGGGTTGTGTTGGAGTTCCCCTTTGTCGACCCAGTAAGCCTAGCAGCACTCTACCAGCTTGGCTAGGGGGGTCAGAAGACCTCTAACGACCTAGTAAGTCTAGCAGTGGCTGCTAGCATGGAGAGGAGGCTATCCTAACAACCTGGAGGCCATTTCACCTCAAAGTATGGTGACCATGCTAAGACCCTTGCAACAACAACCTTCACGACCTAATAAGGTGTTCCACCCTTGGATGGGGCAGGTTGTGTCAAAGCATTAAATTCAGCTATGTTTCGCCGTTGTTTACATGTACCATACTTGTACTTGATAGTCTTTTCAGTGACAATTTTGATTCCAGTCTTCCACTTACGCACATTGAATTATAGGGTGTGCTTGTTGGGCACAGAGATCCTGGACAGCAACAAGACCCCCTTGCTGCATCTGAGCACACGGTAACTTCGTCACTACAGGCTTCGAAACCCCAACATGGTATCAAAGCACAAGGAAGTTCGGACATGCTCAACATGCAATTGGAACAACAGACTTGTGCCGCCAGCAAGAAACAATAGGTATAACTCAAGCTTCAAAGGATGACAACGACTGTCATCACGCACCGGTGGTAGGGTTAGTGTGTGACGTGGCAACCCTGCACACATGGAGATATTGAGGACGCTTTTGGCAACCTCAATATGGAGAGCCTACACATAGGCTCTTAACAATTGAATGGCCTCTTAGTGCCAAGCTTGTGCATGGACCAAGGATGTGGTCCAAGGAGAGATCAAGCTGTAGCTGAGGCGATGAAGCGCTCAAGAGAGGAGGCGCTTGGGATAAGTGCACGCCAAGACAACAATCGTGCAAATGAAGTCTTGTGACAGCATTTGATTGAGAAAAGTCTTGAAGCTCAGTGTCCACAGCTTCAGCACTAGTTGTCCCAGACTTAGTACTAGGTGCATCTTCAGCATCATCTTTAAGTGGCACAACTACCGTCGTCATCAAGCGTAGAAGACCCGCACGTTAATGTGGGAAAGTTCAGGCCACAAGCTCTTATGCCAGTATAGATGTAATTGATAGGATCTACACAGTTGGGCATGGTGCAGTAATGTGTGACAGAGTCATAGCAAGCTACAATGAAAGTGTCATCCATGGCACCTATATGAGTACTGCTTGATACAAGTAAGCGTGAGACAGCTTCCGAGCAAAACTTCAATCATAAAATCACACAACAACGGCATCATGTTAGCAAGTAGGAGCACATCTACCAACAAGAGTAGGTATCTCTATGCTGCTAGCTCCCCAAGAAGCTCAACCCAAAGGTCAAGTGATGCAGATCCAACAACAAAACAAGGAATTGTAGTAGAATAAGGCTTCATCAGCGTCACATATGCCATCTACACGACAGGCACAGCTCCATTATCCTCCTCATATGCCGAAGATTGTCATTCCTCAGCAGACAAACTCACCTTCATTTGCGCATGGAGGAAGCATGCAGACGCTTGTTCCATTCCTTGAAGCATCCATAATGGCACATGTACAATAGTCAAAGCATGTAGCGGTGCCATCATGCTTTCAAGTGCTACAAGCAGCAGCGAACAACAAGCATCGGTACTTTGCAAACATCCACGTGATGATGTCACGTGGGTCAGCATCCCTCCATGAACTTCTTTGCGAGTCGCAAGCAGGGAAGCCATCGGCAACAACCCACGTTGGCAGAGAGCCAAGGTAAGCTGCCGTCTTGCCGGAGCTCATGGAGGGTGGAGAGGTGACCGAGGAAATAGACTGCCATCACCAGCTTGAAAGTGGCAAGCAACAGTCGCAACAACAGTGCCTACTTGAGAGAAAAGTGTCTGAACTGGTGGTTACATGGTTAGAGACCTCATCAAATGTCCACAAGATGACCAATGAAGCGGAAAGCGGCTGCGCATCCCGGACGTTGTTTTTATGCTCTATCAAATAAAAGACAACCTAGAAGCTGAATGCTAATGATGCAGCAAAGCAGCTAAGGTGGTCATGCCTTAGATAGCAAACGGAGGTTCACATGAGCCTCAAAGCGCGTCACAAACTGACTCTTCCTTAGTTTATACAGAGCCTACACGACAGTCGCACACATTGCGAATGCAATAGGCGGCCAAGCAAAAGCCAGCCTACATCCTGTAAGAGTAGCAGTGATGTAGAATGTGCTCATGTATGGAGCCATGAACATGGGGGAGCTCAAATAATGAGCTTACAGACTGCAAGTGTATTCACACAGTGTCAATACAAGAAGAAACAACATGATGGTAGCTCCGTTACAACTCACCCCCATCAAGGCACCATTGACGAGCACACCAAGGCAAAGATGCTCGTCTATAGTTTGGTATGTGCTTCTCACAAACAAAAATCCAGTTCCATGGGATAGATCGTGCATCAACGGAAGAAAAAGAAAAGGAAAAAGGAAGAGGGACTCCTAAAACAAAAAAAGGAAGCCAATGGCTCGGCGTTGCAGTTTGTTTTAACGATTGCATCGCCTACAACGAAAGTAGTCGTGACATCGCTTGTAACACATTCCGTTAGCAACAGCTCACTTCGCTAGAGGAACAGCAAAGGAGATTCTGTAGGCAAGGGAATGCGGCGTGAAAGCATTTGTTAAGCCCTTGAAGCAGCTTGCAATGCAACAAATACAATAACAAACACAATCTTGCCAGTGCGACAAGTGGATGGAGTAAGCCCACCTACTATCAAATGTCGTGCACAAACAAAGTGGTTGTTCTCCGTGAAAAATTCATGCCAAAGCGGCAAGTGGAGGCACAAATCCCACTTGGTGTCACGTGGTATGCACAGATGGAGCAATTGCGCTCCATAAAAAAACATCCTACGGGAGTGGCATGCTGAAGTAGTAAGCCCGTCTTGATGAAGGCGGCATGCATGGAGATGAGCATCGTGCGCAATCTGCTCACACCTGCTCAACACCATATTCTGCAACTAGTCAAAACGTACGACAAAGTCGACGGACCTCCAGAGTAGTCAAGGATTTCGTCCTCATAATTCCACTTAAAAGAAAAATTTGGTGGAGTAAGTTTTCTCCTCAATATGGTAACACATCGCAAACAGTGTGCTATGCAATGACAGATCTCACAATAGGAGCTAAAATAGCATTGTAGCAGTTGGAGCAGCTGTCGGAGTAAAGCCGAGGATTCCGAGGTTTACAAATGACCTTGGAGCAGCTCGTCATGATCACGAGCTACGTGGTTAAGCCAGTCCGTCATGCAAATCGGTGCAATAAAGCGAATCTCGTGTGTTGTACCTTGTACAAGGTGGAAAAGACAGCCAACAACAGCAACACATCAATAGAAAAAAAAAATCCAAGAGACGTTTCGTATCTACTATAGGCTACCTTGTGGATGAAAAAAAATTGTCAAAATCTATGTTTTGTTTCATTAATAACCGGAACGTAGTGTGGGTCTCCTCCCCTAGAGGGTGAGTTTTCTTCTTGCCACTATGATTTCTGCTTCATCGGCAACAACAGTAACAGCAACAACAACAGTTTTTTAATAACAGCACTCGTCGTACAGTTTTGAAAGTGGCCTAACCACTTTGACGGCAAACCAACGATCTCCGACTTCGTTGACATCGATGAGCTGCAAAGTGCAAAAATTAAAAGGAAGAAAAATCAAGTTTGCTACACAAGGATCAGCCGCTCAGCTGCAATTCTGGAATGGGTCAAGTGCAAGATGCACTTTGAAGCGCAAGTTGCGAGAAAAGACAACCAGCCAAAGAAAAAACAAAGGCTTGATTTAGCAAATGAAACAAAAGCCAGCAGAGGAGGAGAGCTGAGCAAGGGGGGAGGGGAGCAACGTCGACTTTCGACGTAGCTCTACCAACACCAGCTCGTCATCGATGGCAAGCTGGGCCAAAGGGCCTACCGCAAAGGTAGGCACCGGCGCGACAAGGCGCTGGCGTGACGACGGGTTGGCACCTAGCCCCCTACCGCGACGGCAGGGTGGCTCATCGGCGCCTAGCAAGCAAGGCCTCGCGCGAGGCCTTTGCTCGAGAGGAGTAGCCAAGAGAGAGAAAAAACGGGGGGTTGGGCCGAAGTTCTCCCCTCAAGCGACGGAAGGTTGCGGAAGACCACGCTAAAGAAGCCTAGGACAAGGCCATAACCGGTGGAACCATGGCGAGCTCCGATCGAGGCAACCGACAGGCGGCGTGTAAAGAAAAAGGTGGAAGGGGCGCATTTTTGGTCAAGAGAAGGAAGGGTACCCATGAAGGTTAGCCCGGAAACTCACCAAAAAGGTGGGTCAATGAGTTTTTTGGCCAACAAAATTGAGAAGCATCAACAAAAAACGTCAACGATGACCATCACAGCAGTTGGAACGGCACTGATGACACACTTGACTTTGAAGCCACCAAGAAGTGTCCAGAAGAGTCAAAAATTGACCAATAATGGACGTGGGGGCACGATTGCTGCCTTAGCCATGACGGAGTCAAACTTATGCAGCTGACTGTTGCTGAAGTTAGTGGTAGAAGTAGTTGAGGACGATTGTCAAAGCAACTAGCTAGAGTGATAAGGGCAGCACAAGGCTATAGCATTTGAGAAATGAGAGTGGCGATGAGCTTTCATATTCGCAGGTCAAGGGTGGCTATAGCAGGTTTGCAGTCCATGCAAGCGGTCCCAGTAAAGGTCCCGCCTCGCAAGCACCTCGTCACTAGAAGCTTGAAGAGCCTTCCACTGCACAGCCAAGCCCATGCATGAGTGAAATAGTGGCTCACGCTGTCGGAGGTTGCTTTTGCATGAAGAAATCTTGGTGGTGAAGTGGACAAGTGAACCTTGCCTCATCTAACATCATTTGTCTACTCCACCTAACCAGATCCAACCAAACAAAGGCCTCGACAAAACCGAGGAAGGCTCAGATTGAGCGTTTTCAAGGAAAAACTCGACCAATTTGAGTCCCTTTTTTCTAAAAATTCCTAGCAGTCGTAGAACACCAAAGAGTAATCCAAAAGTCTCTTCTAATAATAGATGGTTTTTTTTGGCAGCTCAAACCTTCACCAATCACTCATTTCTCCCCAAAAGAAAATTGCAACAATCTCTGCATTTATCACCACACCTATCAACGGCGACTCTTACAGTGAGCGATAACTACGCAAAGCATTAGCTTTGACATGGCACCATTGGATCAACAATCGGAGGTCTGTACGTGAAGTTACGGAGTTTTATATGTAAACATCTGGGTGTGGCTTGTCTTGAAATTTTTTATGTACATGCCAGATTCGGTTCAGGCATCTAGGTCCAAGGGAGGAAGAGAGCCTGTTTCTTTCAATGCTACATGCACAGCAAGCCGTGCATGCTTTCTAGCCTTGCTTGGTCAGTAGTTGTGTAGTGCAAGTAAGCATTGTTGGGTACTTGGCCCAGATTAGTCAAGGTGGGGCTACACGTGACCGGACTTCTGGCATCGCTTACATTAGCAAATGCAAGCAAGGCTTTGCAATGGGGACCACTCTACATCATGTTGCGCATGCACGACTCACAAATGCATCAAAAAATGCATGCACGACTCAGCAGCTGCATCAGTTACTACATGCACGACTCAGCAACTACATGTGGAGCTTAAAGTGGGGACAGCCTAACATTAGCAGCAACATGAACAACTCAACAACTGAGACCACTGCCAAGTTGCAGGCATTCAGGAAGCTTCTTTTAGGAGGAAGCTACGTGCCTTAGACCGGGAAGATTCCTTCACGAGGAAGCTACGACCTTATGAGAGGAAGCTTCCTTTGGGCACCGTGCGGCTTGTCAACTTGCCAGGATCCGAGCACAAAGGTAGAATAGATTAAGTCGGCCCAGCAACTCTAGCAGAAACTACAACTTCTGTAGCAACTCCATCAACACTACCAATTTCATCAGCACTTCTTCTTTGCTAGACAACGCCTCAAACCAAAATTCTGCACATGCTCTCTCACCTGAAAACCCACGTTAGCCTGGCAGCCTTTGCCAGCCGGGGTTGGTGGACGCCCCTGACTACCTAAAGGCCTGACTATCTAGAAGAGGTGGCTAGACTACGCCCAATACTAGAGAGCATCCTTGCTACGACTGCCTCTGTGGACATTGCTTGTCTTTGAGTCAAGAACTGTGTCTATGCGCTAAGCCTAGAGATAGTGTAAGGCGTGAGCTCTTCCTGTGCAATGTTGATTGAGTCTAGAAGGATTGTGTTGGAGTTCCCCTCTACCAACCCAATAAGCTTTGTTGCACTCTACCAGCTTGGCTAGGAGGGTCAGAAGACCTCTAACGACCTACTAAGTCTAGTAGTGGCTGCGAGCATGGAGAGGAAGCTGCCCTGAAAACCTGGAGGTCATATCACCTTAAAGTATGGTGATCATGCTAAGACACTTGCAACAACAGCCTTGAAGTTAAGGAATGGTGTTGCACCCTCGGATGGGGTAGGTTGTGTGAGAGCATTGAATTGGGCTGTGTTTTGTCGATGTTTCTCTATACCATAATTGTACTTGATAGTCTTTTTAGTTACAAGTTTGATTCCAATCTTCCACTTCAGCACATTGAAGTACAAGGTGTGCTTGCTCGGCACAGAGATCCTGGACGGCAACAAGGCCCCCTTGCTCCATGAGAGCACGCGGTGACTTCGTCATTCTTGGTTCAAAAACCCTAAAAAAAAGGGAACTTGCTAGACCGCGCTACCGCGGGGCCCAGTAGGAGCTTGCGGAGAAACAAAACCCTAAAACCCGAGTGTAATTTGGGATATGGTTTGAGAATGGTTTGTATGGATAAAAACAAGTTGTCTTCCTTGGAAAAAAAGGCGTTTTTGCTCAATCGAGATCAAGCGATTAACATTTTTTTCTTTTTTCTTACTCTCAAACCCCCATCTGTGAATGTAGAGTTTTATGTTTGCGAGGGGGCAGCACACGCAAACATAGAAAACCTTGAATCCGCAAATGGGGGTTTGCGAGTGGAAGAAAAAAGAAAGAAAAGGCTAATTGCTCGATCGCGATTCTCTCAAGGAGGGGGGGTTGGAGGGGGGGTCAAGGAGCGAAACGAGGGGGTTGATACATCACCCCCCTCGCTTCGCTTGATCGGCGACTTCAGTCGTCGATCAAGCATGACCATGAAAATGGATGTGGCATTCTGTTTTTTAAGTAGCTTCACATGGAATGGCAAATATTCAAGTTACGGATATCTTAGGCTTATGTTTACGCTTGCACGGATGTATGAGCCATATCGCCCAAAAGGAAACATTGACTTTGACGAACACTAAATATAGCAATAAGATGGTACAAAACGCCCCTGGTTCAGGGAATCTATAGTGCCGTATTACATACCCTTTGTCGCATATAGTGATCACACAGAAACATCATTGGCTTATGGTGATGAAAAATCAGATATCGCTGTGTTCTGGGATTGAGAATCGTAAAGCGTTGGCATACAATTTTGTTATGTCTTACATGTTGGCGCAAGAAATGAGCTTTTTCCAAACGCGTGGCATATGGGAGCTTTCTTGAAAGGAAAAGCCGCAGTTATTGAACGGTCGCCATCTCAATCTCACTCATCGATGACAACACTTGACACTAAATGCCGTTGTAAGCGCCCATTCTTGTATTACCCCGCACAAACGTGCGATCGTCACCAGCAAAGCGTCTGTACAAAATTTATAAAGTTGATGACTGTGCACCTTTGGCTGGACTGCCGAACGTGGCAGGGTCTCTTCTTTTCGTTCCCTGGAGGATGATTGTTCGAGGACACTGAACAACAGGGCAGTTCGATAGCTAATCCGCATATGAGGAGCTAAGTCGTTGTACAATGCTGTTGGATGCATCCATCGATCGTCTATCCACGTTAGTCCGAATGTCTTATCATTTCATGGAACAATCCGGTCGCCGGAAGAGCGGCAATGCACGAGCAATGACACGCGTCATAGACTCCGACAATGCGGGAAGTAAATCGCGCATATGAAAAGTCCGCGACAGTGAAAACTGGTGCCTGGATAGCGGTGAGAAAACCCTCTGCCGGATACAAGAAAACCGTCGAAAGCTGTTAGGTTTCAATCGTAGTCCTGGGCGACGTGCGAGGCATCCAAACGAACCCTACATTTATGCGCGCGTACCCTCATCAGCGAGAGAGACGACGCATCCGCCTACAATGCCGCTGACGTTGGACGATGTTAACGGTAAGAGTGCGATCGAACGGCTCTCACGACGGCGCTCACAACCAACTCCATAGGGCAGCGCTGCTCTCCACTGGCATGGCTTGGGCGGCTTAGTGATATGTCATCGCACGGGCGTAGTGATGAGACCAACCTTTCGGTGCTGTGATATTTACGGATGACACTGAAAACCTCTTTTTCCCCAAATATCTCTCGACATTTTGAAACGTCATCACGTCGAACCGACGGGTTGCAGTTAAACGTGATTTCGGCAGTCCCATTTTCACTGCTTAGGCATTCCTATTTGACCACTGCATCGGTTTAATGGTACGAAGCACACGAACCCGTCGACAGACAATGAGCCTGCTCTAAATTTCAAATTTCGAATAGCCATTCCGCAATAGCGCTGCGGTTACCCTGCAACCAAGACTTCACTGACACGTCAACTACCAGTTCGGGTCGTCGATGTCAAGATCGAACCGCCTTCCTTCTGCAGTTTACATATTAAGCATCTGTTGGAACCAGCCAGGTGAAAGGATCATCTCCACACCACACACACCCGGTATGTAACCATAGAAAAAAGCCAAAACGGAAACACAAGACCAAAATCCTTTAGAAAAAGAAGACATATCACCATCACCACGGAGAATAGGCCTGAACATCCCATTCCTCGGAATAATAAGTATAATTTGCCCTTAACGAGCTATTATATGCCTTATTCATACCAACTTCGCAACAATAAGCCTCATTCGCCCCTTATGCGCACAACTCACTTTCAAGTTAAGATAAAAAAGATGCACCCCTTTCTTTTGTTGGAAGACAGCATGTCGACGTCGCATGGCATGCGTTCTCGACATACTTAGTCACTCTTTTTTGCCCAACAAACAAACTCCCAAATAGAGGGGTTTGTGATTTTTTAGATTCTTTTTGCCTAGATTATGCATGGGAGTTTCGAGACTCCCCGTGTATTAAAAAGCAACCTGCCGGGCCCCACTACCACAAAGTTCCGAAGGTACCTGCACACAAGAAAGAAAGAAAAAAAAACTAGAAAAGAAAAAAAACCGAAAACCTTGACATTAATTAGGGGGTTAGATTCGTGTAAAGTTTTTATGTCAAACGTGAGTAAACGTTTGACGAGATTTAAAACTAAAAAAAAAAAACCAAAAAAAAAACAAAAAAACAAAAAACACACACACACACACATAACCTGGGAGTTTTAACTCCCCATTCTTAAATGGGAACGTCGGTGATTCAAGCCGACAGGCGTCGCCCGAAATCATTAGCGCTCCACCCTTAGGGAATGAGAGAACCCTCCTAACGACGATCTGCGTGAGAGATCACACTGTGGTGAACACAACGTGACAGGCGACACATGAGTTGGTGGAGAGGCATCAAATATATGCGTAGATGAATGATAAGTTACGCTACTAAATAACATACAAGTCTATTTTTCTACTCACTCACTTGTGTGCAACTGGCCTGACAAATCCAAACAGTCAAGAAATAGACTAACCCGAATGCAAGCTCCAAAAAAAAGCAAGAGGGAATGCGACAAAAGTAAAGGCTCCTCGGTTGTCAAAATGACAAATTGAAAGAAGCGACGAGTGAAAAAAACAGAAACTCCACGATACAAAATAATGAATGCAAAAGGATCGCGCCGTTGAAATAATGGAGCCCGGGTGTTGGTCACCGAAGAAACCCAAGAGAGCACGTGAGGGCATGCCGGCTCGTGTTGACACCCTCAAAGTAGTTGTCGGGTGTCCCGGCATATCGGTGAGCGGTGACTAAGTATAGAGGTCATCCTGACTCGCACACCAACACTCCACCATGACCCGAGGTCACCGGTCCCCACTAGCGAGCAAGGGTCACAAAACGACGGCANCTGCACACAAGAAAGAAAGAAAAAAAAACTAGAAAAGAAAAAAAACCGAAAACCTTGACATTAATTAGGGGGTTAGATTCGTGTAAAGTTTTTATGTCAAACGTGAGTAAACGTTTGACGAGATAAAAAAAAAAAAACAACAACAAAAAACAAAAAAAACAAAAAAAACATAAAACACACACACACATAACCTGGGAGTTTCAACTCCCCATTCTTAAATGGGAACTTCGGTGATTCAAGCCGACAGGCGTCGCCCGAAATCATTAGCGCTCCACCCTTAGGGAATGAGAGAACCCTCCTAACGATGATCTGCGTGAGAGATCACACTGTGGTGAACACAACGTGACAGGCGACACATGAGTTGGTGGAGAGGCATCAAGTATATGCGTAGATGAATGATAAGTTACGCTACTAAATAACATACAAGTCTATTTTTCTACTCACTCACTTGTGTGCAACTGGCCTGACAAATCCAAGCAGTCAAGAAATAGACTAACCGGAATGCAAGCTCCAAAAAAAACAGCAAGAGGGAATGCGATAAAAGTAAAGGCTCCTCGGTCGTCAAAATGACAAATTGAAAGAAGCGACGAGTGAAAAAAACAGAAACTCCACGATACAAGATAATGAATGCAACAGGATTGCGCCGCTGAAATAATGGAGCCCGGGTGTTGGTCACCGAAGAAACCCAAGAGAGCACGTGAGGGCATGCCGGCTCGTGTTGACACCCTCAAAGTAGTTGTCGGGTGTCCCGGCATATCGGTGAGCGGTGACTAAGTATAGAGGTCATCCTGACTCGCACACCAACACTCCACCATGACCCGAGGTCACCGGTCCCCACTAGCGAGCAAGGGTCACAAAACGACGGCAACGAGAGCGCAATACAAGAGGCACAAGATAGTGCCACACGAGAATTGTTGATCAAGAGAGGAAGCAACAAGCGCAAGGTACGAATCACGTAGTAGCATGAGCATTCGGAAGAAGCCAAACCTTGCGCAATGTAAACTTGAACTTGCCACTGTACAACGCTTTAGTGAGGAAGTATGTACGTTGTTGCCTCGTGTTGGCACCCACGGCACAAAAATTGCCACATGATACATGCTCGCGTAGAAAGTGATGCTCAATGTTCACGTACTTTGTGTGCATGTGATTTATGCCATCATTTTTGTATAGGGTGAAATAGTTCAGATACCCAAAAAAAGCAAAGCGTGACTCTCATCTGCCCGTCGTTTGGAAGAAAAGTAACGATCCGCCCGTGGTTCGGAAGAAAAGCGACCATCAGCCCACCTTGCGTTACAAGAGTAACCATCCGCCCAGCCTCCGCAACAAAATCAACTAGTCGCCCACCCCTTCATCATGCTGGATCACAGCATGTGTTTTGGACCTGACATGGTAAAAAGTGCAATGGTGCATTCGTCTGAGACATAGTGAATGACAAAAATCATGTCATGCATCAACGCTACATGGTATGTGGCGGCAACATAACATTGTTTTTAGCATTTCTGGGTTCCTCAGGTATTTTCTGTGTAATGTTGGCATATGTGTTATTTTATGTACGCCATTGTCATATGCGTTATTTTCTGTGCGACATTAGCATATGCGTTGTTTTTTGTGCGGCGTTCTCATATGCGATGTTTATTTTGTGACATTGGTATATCAGCTATATAGTTCCGAAAACTGGGTATATCGCGACCGAACCCTTTTTTCGATGCGGCGTGTGCTTTCGTTCTCACAGCCGATTGTGATGTAACGGATGGACTGGCGTAGTTGCTGCATGAGGCAACAACCATATGCTCTCACAGACTCTCGCGCCCAATGCAACATACCAAGTTTCAGTCGAGATGCGCGCTACAGAACCCTGCTTCCCACTTTTCCGAGAGACAAATGTACCTCTGACAAGGAAGAAGTAGCCGGACCGGTTGTTCGTATTGCGATCTTGTGCCCTATCACTGTCAGTGTAGCTGTCAACAACAGAGACGGCTGCGCGCAAAAGCACAATCCCACACGTGGGATAGACACGACATACCGCAGCACGACCAAAACAACCTCCAAATGGAGCTGACGCGTACACTGTGTGAATTGTGACAGGAAGTTCATAGAAAATGCAACATTTGCGTGCGTGGTGCCGAGGAATATCAGGGAGCCAATGACTGAGAGGTACAACGTGACATCAACAGGCTCCCCCAGACGATCTGGGTACGCTGACACGAGAAGCCTTTGCCCATTGGACGTCATAGGCGTAGATGTAGAATGGATAGTGGCCAAGAGGTCAACAAAATGTTCCCCAAGACTCCTGACATAGCCAACCTCATGCACATGCACCATACGACGCTAGCGATCACGCTCAATCTCCATTCCCAAGAAGACACGAGCTAGACCAAGATCCTTCATTCTGTACATAGACTTGAGGAAATCCTTGAGAGACTGGACAGCCTAAGGGTTAGGGGACGTAATCAAGATATCATCCACATAGACCAAGACAACAACGAAGGGTACAAAGGGGACACTCATGAACAACGCTGGGTCCACTGTGCGAAGGTAATACCCGCTCCGTTCCATGGTAGCGGAGATATTGAGGTTCCAACAATGTGGAGATTGCTTCAAGCCATACGAGGCCTTTCAAATGCGCCAAACTCTGTTTGTTCCGTCCTTGAACTTTGGAGACTGAAAGAGATAGATCTCTTCCTCAAGATTACCATGCAAGAAAGTATTGCTGACATCCATCCTGCGGAGATCCCAATCATGCTGTGCCACCTTATTCGACAAGGCCTTTCTTGTGGTGTACTTGCCCACTTGGGGAAAGGTGCCATTGAAGTCCACACCAGGCACTTGGGAGAATCCCTTGGCTATGAGATGAGCCTTGTACCATTCCACTAAGCCATACGGCCTCTATTTCCTTCTAAACAGCCAACGGGCGGAGATAACCTTACGACCAAGCAAGAGCTTCCCCTTCTCAAAAGCCCCATGCTCCTTGATTGCAGAGAGTTCCTCACACATAGCTTGCTCCAAGAGAGTTGCATTTGCAACGAAGGGTGCTTGTTGCACTGTGTTCAGTTCAGGCACCCGTGTTGTGGTGTTACTCGCAACGAGTGCAGTGGCAACTGAGGGATGTGGCACAAGCCGGATAGATCCTCTTACGGCAATTGCTTGGTGAAACTAATCACTAATTAGAGAGTATCCAAGCGTGGTGTTGGGTTGTACCAGATCCGTCGCCAAGCAAAGAGCGTCAAGATCAGAGACACGAGTAGGCTGCGTGGGGTTAGCGGGACCACCGTGAATTGGACGGACTGACAACACGGGCCCAACATGGCCAACCGAGGCTGTACATCTTCTAGACGGGGCATAGGTGTAAACTTCAAAGGTCAAGACAATTGTCTGGCGTGCGAAGAAACGACAACAAAATGGGGGGCTGTGAGGGTGCGATTGGGTCCGCTGTTTAATGACCCACAATGGATGACGTAGGCAACAATGCAATAGGAGATGATGCACATGCGGTAGGGGATGACGTAGGTGACGCCGACGAAATGGATTTTGATGCACACACAATAGGAGATGATGTAGGCTTCAAGACAGGCACAATAGGAGAGAACACAAGTATCGAAACATGGGCAAATGGAGAAAATGCACGCGAAAACACAGACATGGGTGACGCTGGCGACGACGTAGCCACAAAAGGCTATGACACTATGGATGACGTAAACGCGACAGGAGGTGACGTCGATGACGACACTGACACGACAAGAGATTTATGCAAGCAACGATGCAAGAGGATATGGAGTGCAGCAACTAGTGAAGGGCACCCCACATACACCACCTCCCCTTGGACAAGAGATGGGTGCAAGTAATGAGACGGAATGAGCAATGTCGCAAAAGAAGGTGCTCGCAAAGAAAAGAGTACTGCGAAACTTGGCCAGGTTCGGGGTCCGAAAAGCGCAAGGCTTTGGACTTAGAGGAAACACCAAGGAAAGGACAAAGACGAACTCGAGAAGACAGTTTGCCATCGTGTTGGTCCTTAGGGAGACAAAAGCTGGCAGTGCTGCCCCACACACAAGAAAGGCGAAGGTCAGCACGGCGACCATACCGTCGCTCGAATGCCATGACAAGACAAGGCAGTGGACCGTTGGGAACATGGCTCCAAACCCACATCATGTAGAATATGGTCCGAAGGCAAACAACGTAGGGATGCCACACTAATAAAGAAGGGTACGAACACCATCAGCAAGAGTACGGTTCCAATGTTATGACACTACGTTTTGTTGTGGTGTATATGGAGAAAAGAGCTCAGGATGTACCTTTGAGGACTGGCAGAAGCGAGCTGTAGGTCCCATGAACTCACCACCACAATCAGAGTGGAATGCACTTAGTTTTTGCAGGCAAGCATGCTCAGGCTGGAGCATTCCAAGACTCGATCGTTGGCTCAACATTGCTTTTATGGAAAAGGGCAAAGATCGCACAAAAGCAAGAGAAATCATCTGTAAGGAACAAGATGTTAGGACTGACATCTCCTTGAAATTCATGAGGGAGCGGGCCCATGACTTCTGTTTGGACTAGGGCAAGGACATGCACTGTGTGGGATTTGGATGAAGGAAAAGACGCATGATGCATATTACCATGCACACAATCAAGACCGTCAGCAATTCATGGTGTACGACATGTGCATAGATCAAGACCAACAGTAGGCTGATGATGCAAGAGGCTATGGATTGTAACTATATGCACAGACACAGACAATGATGGAGGAAACGTGTGTGCACAGGGGAAAGCGAGGGAGCAACATGCATGTGCGCTGCTGTAGAGGCGGCGGACGATGGTGCAAACAATGGCACACAATACATTTTTTTGCAATGCACACCACAAATAATAGGACGGCCAAACAACTGCAGGAGCATAATTCCAATGCCACGAGAAGAAATGAAGTCCATGCCCTAATCATCCAATGTAGTGAAAGACAACAAGGCGACCTCAAGCGCAGGGACAAAGAGGACATCAGGCAAGAAGAAATCACCTGACAGGCCGACAAAACGCACCACACCAATACCCTGAACTGGCACAATCAAACCAGAACCAGTGCGAACAAAGAGTACGTCACCAACAGGCCTGTGCGTGAAAAATGCGATGCGAGATGACGTCATGTGATGAGTGGCTCTGGAATCAATGCATTAGAATCCACTCGACACACGAGACAGATTCGGTCACATGACACTTCGTGACACTGCAAGCAAGGACAAGAGAGGACGCAACACGACCTGAAGCCACACTAAGGAGACGGAATGGTGAACGACTGCCAATGCTCAGTCCACTCCACTGACGTTACAGCCCCACAATTCAACGCGTCCAAATGGGCTCCATCTGACGGACAACGATGGTCCCCGAAATCCACAGTCAAACTCAGATTGGAGTGGACACCATGAAGCCGATATTGAAAGGTGAATGTGGAGGCCTCTAAAGCTGTGTCAAGACTATGCATTAGCTCAGAAAAGGACTGAGCTATCGGCTTGTAGAGAGATGGACATGTGGATTGGAGCCAAAAGGGAGGAGTGTAGGATGAACAAGGTGGCCCATAGATCCTACGCTAGAACAGCTTCGGAAGTGAACGCCACCATGGGTGGGGTATAGCCACCATACAAGAAGTTGCCACAAAAGAGCACCCTGGTGTCCAAAGAGTCAAGGACATGATGATGGTGATCTCCCCACCACACATGGTCAAAATCCCACGTGTGAGGATCTCAACCAAGAAGGATGGGGGTAAAACAAGGGGCCGCGTTGTCTCCTGACTCATCCACCTACAGAAAAGATGAGAGATTGTAAGAAAAAAAAAAAACAAAATGAGGAGGGAAAAAGATTGGAAGACAATTTAAAAAAATCAAAACACCAAGGAGAAGGTGGTAGGCAGAATAACACCTGGGTTCAACCAAGATAGAGAGGAGTAATGAGCCTTCACATCCTTTCCGCCACCAAGATCTCTTCCATTTTTTTGGATGGAGATTGTGCTCAACACTATGGTAAACAAGGAGAAGGTGGGAGGGGGGGACATTGAACGACGAGCCCATCGACTGACGGACTAGTTGATTGATGAGCCCGTGACAAAGATACTCTTAGGGGTGAGGGTTAGTGGGTGGGACTTCCACATAATCCATGGAACAAGGGTTGCGTGGGTACCAAAACTGGTGTGATGTTATTCATATATGGCACAGCCAGCGACTTAAAGCCTTGGTTAGAGAAGTACCTTTTTGGTCTTCAAGGGTGTAGCATATGTTCCCTCACCTCTAATTCTTTCCTAGCCACACACACACACACACACACACACACACACACACACACNCGACTTAAAGCCTTGGTTAGAGAAGTACCTTTTTGGTCTTCAAGGGTGTAGCATATGTTCCCTCACCTCTAATTCTTTCCTAGCCACACACACACACACACACACACACACACAAAAGACGAGCCCGTCGGTTAACGGCCTGAACCCATCAACAAGTAGGTTCAGGAGGTGGCAACGAGTGTAACTGCTGTTACTGTGCTTCTATTACGGGCACTGTGCTTCTACTACGGCTGCTGGCTGTGGCTGCAGCACCTACTACAACTGCTACTACAACTACTGTTGTAAATGCTACTGTAGCCATTGTTGCGATTCTTGCTGTTTCTGCTACCATGAGGAGTGCTACTTTTGTTTATGCTCTAGCTGTTGCACGAGGATACAATGCAGTTAGGGGTTGGGATAGCCGCGGCTACTGCTGGAGCTGTTGTTGCTGCTATTGCTGCTATTGTTGCGGGAGCGGATGTCGTTGTTGCTGTTGCTACGAGATGCAACAATGGCAGTTGCCACTGCTACAGCTAATACTGATTCTATTTTTACTGTTGTTGCTGCTGCTATTGCTATGAGTTGGCTCCTCTTCTGACAAGGGTAGGTAGACACTGCCACTATGGTGGCCAACGCTATTGTGATGGCCACATACGTCGCCACTCGCATTGCACATCGCCACCAAGAAGGGCGATACGACCAGGGAAACTGCCAAAAACATTTTGGTAGCATTCCGCCTCTGTCCCTGTCGGAGGTCCACGTGACGTGAGCCGTCATCTCAGGGCCTCCATGTTGCTAGGAGATATATGTCCCACCCAGCCTAGTCTAGTCTAGTCCAGACGTTTCCATTGTTGTGGCTATGTGTTGCATGGTCGGATAAAGAGGTCTTGCCTTTCTATTGCTCAGATTCCATGAGGGAATGAGAGAACCCTCCTAGTGACATTTATGTGAGAGATCACATTGTTGAGAATACATCGTAACAAACGACACTTGACTTAGTGGAGAGACGACAACCATATGCGTAGATGAAGGAAGTGTTGAGCTAGTAAACAACAGACAAGTGTATATATCTAGACTCACTCACGTGAATGAAAGTGGCGCACAAGTCCAACCAACCATTCACAAATAGACTAACCCAGCAAAAAGCTCCAAAACAATAGCAAGAGGGAGCCCGGAAGCGCACGGGCTCCTTAGTTGTCCGCATGACAAACCAGAAGAAGCGCCAGGTGCAGAAACAGAAACTCCACAATGCTAGAGCATGAACACGCAAGGATAGTACCACTGAGAAAATGGACCCTTGGAGGTGGTCACCGAGAAAACCATGGAGAGCACGTGAGGGCGCGTCGGCAAGTGCCGACATTGTGAGAGTAGCAGTCAAGTGTCCCAGCATACCGGCGAGCCGTGACGGCAAGTCCAGAGGTCATCGTGACTACCCACCAACACATCCCCCCCTGAAGGCCTCTTGGCACCCGCCTTCTGATTGAGGTCATAAATCGTTAGGGCTTCGATTGACGGACGAGTGAGTGGGCTGGTGGACTGTGAGGGAGGGGGGGTGGGAGGTGAGGAAGTGTCAACCAGCATTTTCGTCTTGCAAATCCCACCCTCCCCTCCTCAATGCTATCGCAGTCCTCCATCATGAGGACCACAATGGAGGGTCCCGATCTAGCACCGCATGCCCAATTCTGCCACGCTCAAGCAGCAACATGCATCGCCTTTTGAGCATGGTGAAAATGGGCGGGTGGATGGGGCTTTTTGTTGACAGACCGGGATTTATGGGGCTGATTCTGTCAAGGCAGGGGCAAATGGGGCTTATCGTTTTGCGGTAGGGACGGATGGGGCTTACTGTTCCGTGGTCAGGGCATGTTAGGCTCACAGTGACAAATCAAGAGATGATGAGCATTTTCACAAAAAACCATTTTATATAATCATTATTAGTCCTATTTCTAGGTTCCACATACACATCATTTTTTTTTCCATCTTTCCTCGTTTTCATTTTTTTACAATCTCATTATGACGTCATGTTACCAAAAAAAGAACATCCAACATAACAAATGCATGGGGAAAACAAAACTGAAACTGTAACGTTTCTCTATCCACATCTATCTCTTCTTTTCTCTTTAACCTCATTGTTCTAAAGATTATGTAAGGCATTACAGCACCCTTCATGACACAATCCTCGTATTGAAAGATCCAACAAATCTCAAGTTTATGTACCTACTGCAACATGTGCCTTATTGAGAAAAAAAATTGAAGTAAAAACTCCACACTATACTGTGGAGTTTTCAGCTGACAAAGATGTTATCAAGCAATGACACCATTCGTGTAACATTTTATGTACGATTCTTGCTCATTCTAGTCTCCTCACTAGAAGCACGTGCAAACGATATCCAAAGTGAAGCTTTAGCAAATGTTGTTTTCACTTAGAAAAAAAGAGGGCACACTCTCCAAGTGCAATGAGTTAAGGTGACAAGGTAATGAATGCAACCCTAGTTTGAACTTGAGCGCAAATTCAAATGCCATTTCATCTTGCTCTAATCGGAACCAGTTGCAACTATTGTCGGGTCACAAGGTGGATGTTGGTATGGATGTGGTCTAAAGGGGTACACGAGAGGATCGAGGGACGAGGGAATGAAGAGGGAGAAAGAGAAAGAGAAAATTCCAAAGAATAAGAGTATGGTAGCATGCATGCGAGAATAAGGGGCCAAGAAGGTGAAGGAATGGGAAGGGTTGTGGGAGGGTGTTGTGATTTGTGCAAGTACTATCTCAGTGATCTATACTGTGACCTCTCAGCTCATGTACATGCTCATGTAGATGACACAGTCAGTGGACATTGGCAATGGAAAGCGCTGAGTAACGGACAAGACGTCATACCGTGGTGAGCGACATGGCTCCCATCTCGTCGTTTGGAGTCTCGCACTTCATAGGAGTGCACTTACAACTCCATCGTTTGCTTCATGCATATTTTAGTGTGGTCTAGAATCCAAGGAAAACATGTGTTGCCCGAATTTTAAGCCACAAACCATATAGCATGGCTCACCGTGACAACTTTACTTGTCTTAAAATATTAAAATTTCATAATTGGCTGGTAGACGGAGTCACAAGCCTCACACCGATGAGAGCCTAGGTTGGCGTTGGGGGAGTCTCTTACCAAACTTGTTTCTTATGGCCAAACCAGTTAGAACTGAATTAAGATACTATTCCGGAACATTTCATTGAATTGCAAGTTCTCCCTTTCTCAATGGAGAAGCTAGCACTGCTCAAGAACTAAGTCTATATGTAGCACAACACGCACTTCAGCCCAAGTTCATGAAAAAGCATAAAGCAATCTTGTCCGAAACCAAACTAAAGAAGACGCAACAAAGCAAGTAACGACAACAGCATAAAAGTGCCATCCAATGTTGGTGGGCCTCCACATGCACATGTGTAGGAGAAACTCTGCCGGATTTTCCTTGGTAAAATCAAACCTAACCAGAGATGGCTTCAAAACACTCCATAAGTGGGGGAAATGCTACAAATGTTTCTTTCACAAGATTGACCCCATAACAGTGGTAGCTAGGTGGTCACGCCCCCGGAGCAGAGCGGCACTTCGAGGACGGCGGAGCCGACACACGTGGTGAAGGGTATGCAATGCAGTAGGGATGTATCTCCGTGTTGTACTTACCCTCCTAAACTCTCCTCCATTCCTATCCAAAGAAGTCTTTTGCCATCAATTACAACCACGTTAGTAGCTTAGGAAGCAGTACGACAAGAGAGGAAACCTAGAGAAGGAAGAAAAAAAGGGGGACGCTTGCTCACTTGCTTGCTCGCTTGCTCCATTGCTCCTTGCTGCCATGTGAGAGCAAAGTGAAGGAGTTGTTGTCACCCCAACTGGCATAGAATAGTAGCAGCAACAGTAGTTATCGTTGACACAATAGCACCAGCAGCAATAGAAGGCAGTAGTTAAGAAACAGCAGTAGGAGCAACACATAGCAACAACTATAGGATCACAAAGGAGGACTTGCAATAGTGCAAAGTAGCAGCCACAGCAGCAACGGCAATAGCAGCACTAGCGTCAGCAACAATAGCAAGAGTAACTTGTAGTAATCACAACAACAGCTCGCAAAAGTATCACTAAAAGTACAAATAGCCATATCCCTTGTAGGAGTAATTGCTATAGAAATAGGAGCAGCAACAACAACTCTATAGCTGAGGTGACTCTAGAGGTGGTGAAGACGACGATTGCAGCAACAGTAGCACCTTAGCAAATGCAAGAGCGAGGTCGTGATTTCATCTCTGGCCCCTCCTTTGACTTTGTCTTCTACGGTCTTCTCATCCGGCGTGGTTGTGCCCATTGTCACGGTTTGTCTACCCCTCGGTGCCACCCTCCGGCATGGCGATGCTGCAGTGCCTTCTAGCTCCAGGATCATTTGCTCGTGAGTGCCAGCTCGAGCACTTCATTTCACACTACCTTGGGATCCGTCCTCGTCAACTCCAGGGAAGCACAAGCTCTATGCCCACCAACCACGAGGTCAAAAACATCTGTCAGAATGAGATTGCATTTTGTATTAACCCTCCTATGAAATCCCATTGCGTTCTTGTTCCTATCATGGATGATGTTAATTGGCTTAACGACAAGCATACTCATTTTGCATCTTAGCCCTTCGCATAGTTTTGTTGCCTGCCCCTCGTCAAGTTGCTCTGTGCAACGTGACAACGTGTGGCAGTGACCATGACGGTGCCTGGATCAACTCTGGTGCAACGCATCACATGAAATTTTGGCGCCAGGTGATTACGGTGCTTTGTCTGGTTGCCAACATCCAGAGTATTTGGACTGGGTTTGGCCAGGTGCTTCTTGCTCGTGGTGTTGTTGTCGTCTGTTTGTAGGATCCATCTAGTGATGTGCACGTGACCAATGTGAATCACATGCCTGGCCTTGAGCTCTGCCTGCTAGCCGAAACTAATCTTGAACACATGTGTTTGGATGTCGTATACCTTTGTGGCATCGGCATTTCCTCTCTCCATCCGTCTGGTCATGTAATGCTGAATGTAGTGTCCCATGAAAACTTGTGGTACATCAGATGTTTTTCCTCCAGAACCTCACCTCCGTCCTTAGAAGGAGCACACATCTTCTCTAACATCCCCTCACCACATCATATCTTCCTTTTGTATCGTCGCCTCTAACACGAGAAAACCTCTCTCATTGAGAGAATTCTTTGTATACAGCCTGCGATTGGCCTTGATCTCGGCACCTTCCAATGTCTCTTAAAAACCGAATATATCTACTACGCTAAGGGTCAGATGCATATTCTTATCCTATCTCCTCTTCTTGGATCTCAAATTTGTTGAACATGTTCCACTCTGACATTATGGGTCTCATGCCAGTCGAGCTCATTGCAAATCATGGCCACTATGTCCTAAGCCTTACCAATGACTTTTCCAATCATCATTGGGTATTCTGCCTGCGGTAAAAAGGTGATGCAACTCTTACAATTTGTGATTTCCTTCTTGTTGTCAAGCGGGAGCATGGTAGTTCCCTTCGTTGCTTCTGGTCTGACCAAGGAGGGGAGTTATGGGGGTTGGCGGATGCCTTCCTCAAAATTCGGGGTGTTATCCAGGAGATCTATGTGCCCTACTCTCTTTAACAGAAGAGTGTCTCTGAGCGCTGGAACTGCACCGTGGCTGTTGCGGTCTGCACTATGTATGTTGAGTCTGGTCTGTACGATGGTTTGTTTTTTGAGGCAACATCTTATATGACATGGGTCTGGAGCAGAGTTCTCCATGGTCCCATGCCTTTGCCCATCACACCCTACCAACATTGGTATGGGCACTGCGACGATCTTCATCCAGTATGTGTCTGGGGTTGTTTCCCTAGCATCTGGCTCCCTCATGATCAACGAGATGACAAGCTGCCCCATCGTGGCCACCTGTGCACCTTTCTTGGTGTGTTCCATCAGTCAATGGTCTGGTGGCTCTAGGATCGTGCCAGGTAACGCATCATCAAGTCGCTTCACGTTGCATTTTTTTACAAGCCTTTCCATGTAATCTCCCTCATGTCCAGTCTGGAACCCATCCATGCCTAACGTCGTCCTTGCTTAAGGGACGGTTTGAGCCAATGCGTGCTGTCGCTCCTTGCCTATTAGTGTCCATTGTTCCTTGATTTCATGTGTCGCTATTGACACCTGCCTCCTCTGCTCCTCCTCACACATTTCACACTCTTGCTACACCAGAGTCCTCATCCAAGTCCGCCTCTGCATTCGCTCCCTCCGCCAACCAGGAATCTGAATCCCCCTCTTCAGCCAGGGATACTGCCGCCCAAGCAACGGGATCCAATGCTCTGGCCATGTACTCTATTAACCAGTCCACCAGCCCTCTGGTTCTTGATTTCATCATTGTACAGAAGTAACCCGTCGTGTCCCTCCCTCCGCGTCTACGGTCAGGCAAACATAATCATGCACTCCTTGTGGACGTCTTTGTCCACGCAACCCAGCACCACAACCAAGTCCCAGGGTATTATCCTCCGTCCGTTTCCACCTTCTCACAAAGTGGTGACTAGGGACCCACGAAGAAAGACATTCACTTTGACTGGCTTTATTGTCGTCTCGATGGACCTTCATCCTGCATCCACATTGGGCTGTGCACTGAACTTACAAGTACATCAGCGTGACGTCTCTATCGCATTGTCTTGTGCTCAATGTTGGGCCTCAATGTTGCTCTTCTGTTGACAGTTAGGCGGTCATTGCAGGCAGCTAGCCCACAAAGTCTCTGTGAGGCTAAGGCCACACCAGACACCTCCCAATGAGACGTTTCTTGAAAGGAGGGATTGGTTGTTCTCAACAAGCATGCCGTGTACAAGTTGGTCGAAATACCCCCAGGCTGGAAAATNATAAGGGCCACGTGGATTTTCCATTGCAAGTGGAAGCCGGATGGCATGCTGGACAGTATAGATCCCGGCTCATAAGAGTTGTCCAACAATTCTAATACAACTTGTTTCATGAACCGAGGGAATTAGAGGCAAGTCTGTTCAACCATGGATTCACATCAAAGATGGCAAGTCCTCAAGAGTGAAAGCCAATAGTCCTAGCAGGTGAGTCTTGCTAGCCGAGGTCACCCTCATTCTCATGCATGCATACATCCTTGCATGTCCACTAGAACCAGTCCTAGGCCAGTTCTTGCATTGCCCACAAATTGTGCTTGTCTCCAGTGCCTAGTTTCCACATCTGTGATGATTCTAGGCTAGGTCACAGGCCAAACCAACATGGCCATTGGTAAAGAGCAGGCATAGTTTGGGCTATGCTTGGAAGAGGGAGGAAGCAAGCGCAGGGAGGATGGTGGGTAAGAATGTATAGGTTGCTTGCTAGTGGTACATGCACTCATGTGTGTCATCTCCAGTATTTGAGTTAGCATGCCCACACTCATGGCCACCACAGAATCAAGATTATGTACAGATGAGAATAACAGCTCATAGCCAAGGACTTTGCACACATACCAGGAGTAGACTTCAACTCAGTTATCACACTGGTTTGTCATTTACCACCCGCCGCACATTCTTCATCATGGTCGCACGGCATGGCTGGAAGCTCTACCTGATGGACATGAGAAATACATTTCGGCATGACGTTGTGGACGGAGAGGAGAGATACATGGTCCAACCACCTCACTTTGAGAATGACAGTGATCATATCTAGCAACTCAAAAAATCCCTCTATGGTGTCCAATAGATGTCCAGGTGTGGGAACATAAAGGTTAACCGTACCCTCTTGAAAGGTGGCCTGGTGTGCAGCGAAAGAGATCCGGTTCTCTTCTTCATCCCACTGAGCACTACCCTTGTCACCGTGCTCATCGATGTGGATGATTT
>SZWC01001875.1:136163-163217 GCA_023375785.1 Penium margaritaceum | reverse complement strand
GTGTTACGTGTGCATCAGGCAGCCTACAGGCAGAAGTTAGTCAAACACTTTGCGCATCTCTTGCCCATGGTGACAAGTGCCTTGACATCCATGACCTCAGACGACCAGTTCAAGCAAGCTTCTGATGCCGGCACACTTGGTGCGGGTGTGGACATGACTACCTTTCCTCGGATCATTCGGTCACCCATGTTTCTTGCCACCACCATACGGCCAGACATTGCCTTTGCTGTGAACCTATTGGCTTGGTTTTCCTTGTCTCTGTACCAGTTTTGCCTTGATGCACCCATTCACGTGGTGTAGTTCATTGTCTCCACCCCATGCTGTGGGTTGATGTTCCTTAACCAGCCGTTTGTAGTCATGGAAGGCTACGTTGACAGTGACTAGGCTGGTAGCACAAACTGCAAAAGCCGCACTGGATGGATTTCCCTCATCGGCGGCACAACTATCTCATAGTTTAGTATCAAGCAGTGGTAGATTACATGCACCATTAGAAAGGCAGAGTATGTTGCATTGGACGCAGGTGCATGCCCAACTGTGTGGCTCCATAATCTGTTGTTTAAGTTTTGTCAGCCTACATCACCCACCACGTTGCATTATGACAATGCGGGTGACATTACCGTTACAGACAACAATGGCATTCATCACACAGGCACAAAGCACATCAATGTGGGTTATCACTGTGTGCATATCTTGTTGCATGAGGGTAGCATCCGGATTGTGTGCGTCACCACTGTGCGATAGTTGGCTGACTTCCTGACCAAGGACGCCAAGTATGTATCCTTTAATAGCACACTCAGTCTCTTTGGTCTGCATCCATGAGTTTCTTATGGGGTGTAAGACACACAAGTGACATCTTGACTCTGTCCACACATTGACTATCATAGCACGTGACTAAGTGAAGCTCTCGGATGCAACATCGGTACACATATGATGGGTTATGCACTTCTAGCATCTCAGCCGAGTGGAAGAGTGGCGCCTACAACATCGAACCAAGAGGTGTTTGAGAGCTTAGTTGATGTAACTAGCATGACTTGCTTGGTTTCTGCATAGCATAACATGGAGCAAAACATGGCAAGGGGCATGCACACACATACGCTTGTGGCCGATGTGGTTGAGTGTTGTTTAGTCGTGCATGTTTGAAACAGGTCATTGATTAGGTGATGTCAGGTTGCTGATCCTTCCAAGCCGTAGGAACAGTTTATTCTGGCGTGTGAGAAACTACCATTGGAGGCACAATCACCAGCCAGTCCAGTTTGATCCTGGGGTGGCGTTCAGGTTCCACGTCAAGCACTTCGCTTACGTGGCCTAGTCAACTGGCCGCTATAAAATCGCTGGACTATTACTCGCAATACTCACTCCTTGTATGTGCTTGGTTGTTCTAAGCTAAGCTTGGTTGCTCCATTCCGCGGTGTATTGTGTGCACCCTCTCCCATGCGTGACTCAACCATCACCCTAGCATCCTCCACCGCCTACACAATGAGTGTGTTGTCGTGCAACCGTGGATTCTCTTCCCTTGTATGTGCTCCCTCCACTATGCCCTCACCCTTTGTGTTGTCATCATCACACTAATGTGGGGTTTGGTGAACTTTGGGAGCATGAAAATATGGGGGAGCATGACTCATGATATGTACTATGGAAGCGTGACCTCTGTACAAGTATGCACACTAGTGCCCGTGGGTCATAGGGAATTGTTGTGATTTATGCGTGCAGTGTCTTGCTGATCTTTATTGTAATCATGCGATTGGTGTACATGCTTGTGCAGATGCCTTACTCAACGAATGTTGACGACGGCATGCGCTGAGCGATGGAGGGAACATTGCACGGTGGTGAGATACATGGCTCCCACTCGGAAGCCTTGCGTACCCAGCTCATCAGGAACAGCCAGTCACTCATATTTCCATAAGCTCCACGCTACTCATAGGCGAATGATTAGCGTGAGGTTTGCCTAGGTTTATGTACCTACAACTATGCCTTGCCCTGTGAATAATCCAAATTACACTAGCTTCACGAGTGTATTCATATCTTGGTGTGGTCCAATTTTGAAGAAAACTGGACAATGCGTTACTTGGGCCGTCAGCCATCGTGCATGGCTTACAAACAAAAACTCCACGTACCAAATATTAGTGGAACTTACCAACTTGCAATTACTTTAATTAATACTCACTTTCAACTACAATTATGGTGCTGAGTCTTGAATGAAATTTTCTCACAACTGAGCAACCAATGTTCCTCAGGCACGATGTCTAGATGCTACAGGCCACGCACTTCAATCCAAGTACGTGAGGCGGCAAAAAAAAACTTGTCCAGACTAGCGCATTGCCACTTTTAGTTTGGGGGTGTTCGTAAGAAATTGGGGTAGATTTGGTAGGTGACTGCTCAAAGCAAGATGGGCTTACTGACAATGCGGTTGTTATGCTGGCGGAAGTGAAGTGGTTCATAGTTAGAAAAGTAGTTTGTTACTTTTCACAAGATTGGGGTCGTTGGGTGTTTTTGAGAAGTGGAAAGTTTACTTCGTTGTTACAAGTTTCGAAACTCGACAGTGTATATGCAAGATGCAAGTGCAAGAAAATGAGGCTCGGTCAAGCCGTTTGGTATTTCGGCGGTTCGCGTGACGCGACGTCGTGTTTCGATGTGCTGACTCGAGAAGTCCCTCGTTGGTTCGATGGGGGGTTTCGAGATTGAAAGTGAGGTTCACGAGGTTTATCAAAGTCGCTAGATAGATCATCGTTCGTAGTCTCGAAAACGTCTGGAAACACCGTCAGTGGGTTCCGGTGAGTTCCGGAAGTGACCGGAAAATGGTTGTCATCACGCGAGAGTTCCGGGGTATTCGATAGAATTCCCCTCGAGCACAAAAAAACACTGTCGCAATTAAGTCGCAAAGTGAGCCAGGAGAGGTAAAGCAAAAAATAGGCCGCTCGTGGTTTTTGGGACTCGTGTGTGCCCATCGGCATAACACTTCCCCCCTCTCTAGCCACGACGTCCCGACGCATTACCATCTCGTGGCCGAAGTCAGACTCAATGGACGTTGATAAGAGGATCGATGTCCAAAAGTGGGTTGTACGGCATCCAACTGTTATGTGCCACGTCATAGTTCTTCCACTAGATATTGATCTTCGCCTCCTCGCTGGCGGTGATCAAGGATTTCCTCAACCTCATACTCGTGGTCACCGTCTGCGTTCATGGGTGACGGGGTAGGTGTCATGCGTCCAGGAAAATCTTTCGTTGGATCGACATAATTTCGGATTTTGCTGATGTGGAAGATCGGATGGATCTGCATGTTGTTTGGTAGTCGGAGCTTCGCTACGACTGGAGTGCGCATCTCCAAAATGTCGAAAGGTCCCAACCACCGGGGTTTGAGCTTCGGGTTACTCGATCTGCGGAGTTTGACTGTTGCGGAGTTGAGCACGACTCTGTCACCTGTCTTGAACTCCTCGATTTTTCAATGTTTATCGGCCTGCCGCTTCATAGCTACTTGCGTTTTTACGAGGGTTTGCCGAGTTTCTTCCCAGATTGCGGAGAATTCTTGCCGATGAGTGTTGACGGCAGGGATGTTTCTCTTGGTCTTTAGATCGATCGGGGTGGTTGGATCTACTCCGTAAACCATCTCAAATGGTGTTTTCTCTGTTGCGACAGATGGTGCTGAGTTGTTTGCAAACTCGGCAATTGGCAGCTTCACTCCCCAGTCACTGCCATAAGGTTTGCACAGGGTTCGGAGGAGTTGTTCGAGTGTTTGGTTTGTTTGCTCGGTTTTTCCATCGGTTTGCGGATGGAACGCTGTTGAAAGTTGAAGTTGACTCCCATACCGCTGCATCAAATCTCGCTAGAACTAGCGGGTGAACCGTGCATCTCGATCACTTGTGATTGATTGCGGGACTCCATGCGGTCGAACGATTTGGTCAAGAAGCAGTCGTACTGCCCCTTCGGCGGTTACATCCGTAGTGGTCGGGATGAAGTGCGCCATCTTCGAGAACCTGTCAACGATGACAAGTATAGTGTCGAATCCATCTGGTGTGACAGGCAAACCGGTCACAAAGTCAATGGATATGTCGGTCCACGGGTTTTCTGGTATTTGTAGCGGTTGTAGTAGTCCGAGAGGTTTGATGCATCGACTCTTGTGCCGTTGGCAGAGGTCGTAGCTTTTGCTGAAGTTTGCGGTGTCAACCCCCATGTTGTCCCACCAATAGTGCTTGGTAAGTTTTTTTTAAGTCTTGTCGACTCTAAAGTAACCTCCTTGGCCGGTGTCGTGGCATTCCTCGAGAAGCATGCGCCGTAGCTCCTCAACTTCAGGGATGACGACTTGATTTTTCTATTTTCTATGCCAATGGGAGCCTGCAAAGTGGAACTTTGTCCTGTCGTAGGCTCTGTGGTCCTCGTAGCCACGTGTGAATAACTTTGCCACACATGGATCTGATTGAATCTATAGTGCATTGACCTCTGTGAGATTGGGCCGGTGGCTTAACGAGTCCGCCAGATTTGCCTTCCAGGGCCGATACTCGATCTTGTAGTCGAAGTTGGACTCGAGTAACTCCATCCATCGGGTTTGTCTTCGACTAAGGTTTGGCTGCGTTTTCAGGTACTTGAGGGCGTGGTGATATTTCAAACCACACATTTGTGGCACCTCAAATAGGAGCGCCAGGTTTTGGAGGCGTGAATAACCGCGTGCATTTCCTTCTCCTGGATGGCATAGTTGAGCTCCGCTCCGTGAAGCTTCTGCGACATGTACGCCATGGGCTGTTCTCCCCCACCATTCTCTTGCAGGAGGACGGCCCTAATTGCTTGATCAGAGGTGTCTGTGGCCATGATGTAGTTGGCCGTTGTATCTGCTAATCAAAGGGTTGGCACCGAGGTCAGAGTTTTACCTAAAATCGTCTGTCTCCCCAAATCCACTCGAATCATTGCGGGTGAGGTCAGAAAGAGGCAGTGACACTGGAGCACAATACTTTACAAACCTTTGATAACAGTCGCAAAATCCAAGAAAAAGTTGTTCATCGCGTACTTTTGTTGGAGTTGGCCATTGTCACCGCGGATATCTTTTTTGGATCCATGGATATCCGTCCGTCGCCAATGATGTGGCCGAGAAACTCGATTGACCGTTGACCGAAGTCACACTTTGTGAACTTCCCGTAGAACGTTTCCTGTTGGAGGACCTTGAGTACCTGTCAAAGATGTTGTCGATGTTCCTCCGGGGTTTGGCTGTACACGAGGATGTTTTCGAGGTACACTAGGACAAAATCGTTGAGGTATGGGCCAAAAATGTTGTTCATTGTAGCCATGAACGTCACAAGGGCGTTTGTGAGTCCAAACGGCATAACCATAAACTCAATTGCCCGTAACATGTTCAAAAGGCAGTTTTTACAATATCCTCGTTGGCGATGCGAATTTGGTGGTAGTCGCTCCGTATATCAATTTTGCTGAAGATTCGTGCTCCACGTAGTTGGTCAAAAAGGTCGTTCGCCCAAAATAGAGGGTAGCGGTTCTTGATCGTGATGTTGTTCAACGCCTAATAGTCCACACACATCTGTATTTTGCCAGTTTTCTTTTTTACAAGTAGTACTAGTGCGGCATACGGAGAAACAGGCGGCTGGATGAGCCTTAGAGCCAGCATGTCGTCCAGTTGTCGCTTGAGCTCCATGATCTCCTGATCACTCATCCAGTAGGTTCCCTTGACGGTTGGTCTGCTGCCGGGTTTGAGCTCAATTCGATGGTTGATGTCGTGTTTGGGAGGGAGTTTGCTCGGTAGCTCGTCAAGCAAAACTCCTTCGAACTCTTTTACGAGTGGAGTGAACTCCTTTAGCACGTTTGCGAACTCGACGCCGATGAGGCTGATGAGGTTGATGCAGCTGTTGCGTCAGCTGTGACGACGTATTCGTTGCATTCGCTGCTCAAATTGAAGTGGACCAACCATGCCAAGGCTCCTCTCCTTAGGTACCTTTTTGCCACGTCGAGCGAGATCAGCGTAGCTGATGGTCGTCGTACTCGTGTGGTTACTGCTGCCACGGTTGTGTTGCTTTTGGCTACCATGTTGTTGTTTTCGGCTTGTTGACTGGATTTTGGCTGCTACACGAGTGGCAAGAAGATCTGCTGCCCATCGTGGTCGATGTAAACAATGCCCCTGCTCCAGTTGACTTGCGGATTTTTTTGGTACAGGAAATATGGTCCAAGAATCACCTTTTAGTCACTCATTGGGCATGATCTCCAGACAGTTCCGTCCTGCAGATCCCCGATCTGCATATCACCGATCTGCAGTCGTAATGGCTGCTTTAGTCGGCGGATGCGAAGTCGTCCATCGACGGTTTTCCCTTCAAAAGCTCCGGGTTCGAGCTTCATACCCAGATTTTTTACCTGTTGATCAGATACAAAGCTGTGAGATGCACCTCCATCAACTAACGCCGGCAATGTTTTGAGACTTTTGCAACCCCTCGGTTGCACTTATAGTGGTATCGTAGGCTGGTCGTCCTCGTATTCCTCGTTGAATTTTTGGATCGCAGGAACCCCCGTATTACGTGATTGTAGCCGTTTGTGTGGGCGATCGTTTGGCGCAGGTTTTTTGGCGCGGGCAGGAGTTTCGCCGTCCACTCCTGTCCTCTACCGTTTCCCCACTCCTCCCCTCCTTCTTGCTTTTTCTGCTGCTTCCCCCCCTCTGGTTCCGTCTGGGGCAGTTCCTCGCGATGTGTCCGATTTTCCCGCAGTTGTAACAGGTCCGTTAATCACCTTTTTGTGCAACAGCGTCGACTTCCATCGGAGTCACGTTCTCCGAATTCTGCGTCCGATGCCCATTGTTCTTCTGCGATTGATGCCTTGGGTGCCAGCCGTAGGATTCATTGATCTTTGAGTTGAAATCGGCGGAGTCGATGCGTTTAGCGGCTGTGATGATCTGCGGCAAATAGTTGGTGATGTCGTAGATCGCGAGTGCCCTGCAAACATCGCACTTGAGGCCGTTGTTGTAGTGAAAAAAGAGTTCATCTTCTGCAAGATTGTTGCCGGTGATGATCTCATGAGAACGCCGCGTGTATTTACCCACGCTGCCCAACTGCTTCAGTCGTTGTAGCCGGTAGCAAACCTCCGTTTTCTCGTTTAGCTTGCCGAAGCGAGCTACGAGTGCCTGGGTGAACTCGAGCCAGTTGGATGAGGGAGTAATTGATGGTTTCCATGTCGGGTGAACCTGCTTGAGAGATAGTACGCCTGGTGCCGACAATGTGGTAGCCGTTGGATCAAGGCCTACGGCCGCCTCCTGCCGTTGGATGACCATGAGATCAGCCCACCGACTTAAGGCCGTGCCCCGCAAAAGCGAGGCTACGAGGTTCATCTTCTGTTTTTCGGAGTGAACCCCAACACCGGTGAAGCATACCTCCAAACTCGTCAGGAAGATCGTGACCGTCGGTCCCTTCCAATTTGCCGGACGAATTGAGGATCCGCCGATGTGGAGAAGCACGAGAAAACGGAGGATCACTCTTCTCGCGCTTTTGAATCACGGATTCCGGCGGCGTTCTGCTGCAGTTTTCTTACGAGCGTTCGTTGAAACATTTCCATCTGCGCCAGCCGGCCAGTCAGCTCCGTGATCTTGTCTCGTGTCGTTGATTGAGTTGTATTGGTTGGTGGTGCAGGTGGGATTGGCATGTCAGGCGTGCTTGACTTTGGATTGGTTGCGACGGTCAAAGTGCCAGCCGTCATCTGCTCATCTCCCTTGGTGAGGCTTAAGGTCCTTCGCGGGGTACCTTCCGCCACAGCCGGTGTCTTTGCCGGTTACCACTGCTTGTCGCCGGGTGCGCTCGCTTCGTGCACCAACTTCGTCGCGAGGACTATGAACTTCTCGTCAGCAGAGATGCGCTTGAAGACATGTGCGGGTCTCGAGTCAATGTAGAACTTAATCTTGAGCTCCGCCCGGGTTGATGCGCTCTGATACCAAGTGTTACGCTGGTAGAGGTGAAGTGCTTCACAGTTGGAAACTGAGTTCGTTACTTTCACAAGATTGGGGTCAGTTGGGTATCTTTGAGAAGCGGAAAGCATACTTCGTTGTTACAAGTGTCAAAACTTGACAGTGTATATACAAGATGCAAGAGCGAGAAAAGGAGGCTCGGTCAAGACGTTTGGTGTTTTGGCGGTTCGCGCGATGTGACGCCGTGTTCCGATTTGATCACTCGAGAAATCCCTCGTTGGTTTGCCAGGGGACTTCGAGATTGAAATTGAGGTTCGCGAGGTTTGTCAAAGTTGCTTGATAGATCGTCCTTCGCAGTCTCAAAATGTCGGGAAAGGCCGTGAGTGGGTTCCAGCGAGTTCCGAAAGTGACCAAAAAATGGTCGTCATCGCGCAAGAGTTCCAGGGTATTCGATAGAATTCCCCTCGAGCGTGAAAAAAAAAGCCGCGATTAAGTCGCAAAGTGAGCTAGGAGCGGTGAAGCCAAAAATAGGCCGCTCGTGGTTTTTGGGACTCGTGTGTGCCCATCGGCATAACAGCGGTACACCGTGTTGCAACAATTTGCACATGTACGATACTACAAAAATCATTCAAAGATGGTTTTTCTGGGATAGTTTGAACAACTGGGAACGGGTTTTGGACCATTTTGGACTTGCTATCATGAGGTTTATGCCCATGAACATTCGAAGCTCGGCGACCATGTCTAAAGCACGGGCCGGCCTCTGCACATGTTTTGAACTGGTGTGTGACCTATGGGCAGTTGGACGAGATGGGTTGAGGGTCGGAGACATTCAATCACCATGGTTCCAGCCCAGTGGGCCAAGCTTCCCACATTAACTCAATGTAATGTCATCTTCTCGTGCCTGCAACATCTTTCAATGAAAGTACCGACCCCCCCTTGTTTTGTCACCCTTAACCCTCGTATACCCCTCCGTCAGAACAATAAATCCCATCCGCCCCTCCGTTGGAACGATAAGCCCCATATGCCCCTCTGCCAGAACGATAAGCCCCATCCGCCCCTCTTCCATAACAATAAGCCACATTCGCCCTTCTGCCAGAACGAAGAACCTCATTTGCCCCTGTCCTAGAATAAAATGCCCCATGTACCCCTCGATCGGCATTCGACATTGAACCGTCAAATGTAACAAAAAATAAGCATAATGTACCCAAGGTTTATGTCGCAACGCAACCCGACCATCAAAACAAAACCCTATCCTTGAAACCTGCTGCCAAACGGAAATGCCTCGCTCTGCGCAGAGGCTTGGCATGGTACCCTGGACGCCTGTACCTCCCTGCTTGGGTGTGTGGTCGGCCCCACATGATGAGTGATGCTATTCAAATACGGGAAGTGGTACATAACATGGTTGTTTTGTTTGCGCTTTTGAATCCATACGTTTGCTCTGCACATACAACGGTTTTTATCGCAATCGAGTTCCTCCTCCCTCGCGTACTCACGAGTACACTGACCAAACCCTCTTTCGACATGTCCCATGTTCAAGATACGCGTCCTCTACCACCGTTGCAGCACTAGACTGGTCGTCGCGAGCCAATGCAGGGTCCTTGGGGAACCGTGACATCCCCCCCCCTCCCATGGATCACGGAACTGTTGTGGCCGAGTGCGCAAAGATAAAGTGCGCATGAGACATCAACCCAAAAACACCCACGAATCCATGCACAATGCGTTGGCATTTGGGTATGCAGGCACCCCATGGCCGCCCAATGTACTGCCCACCGAATTGGGAGCCATGGGTGTTCGTGTGGAAAATCCTGTGTTCGTGGTTGTGACAATGTATGAAATATGGCTACGCCCTCAATGGAGGTAGCCATCGCTACCTCGTCCTTGGCGTTATTGAATACTAATTGCTGAGCATGTTAGTTTAGTTTTCCTACACAGTAAATGGACATAATACCATACCTATTGTCGTCAACTCTTGTCAGATCATGAAGTGCATGCCCTTCATACAGTGGCTTTCACAGAAAAATTGATGACCAATGAGTCCGCACTAATAGGATGTTTCTAGGGCATATCCTACAACATTGTCTACGGTGTTTGTGACAGGAGACACACACTCAAGTGCATTACATAAGAAAAGGCCTAGCTTCTGATACATGCTCAGCATCCTAGTTGCAGATGCATATTGAGCAGCCTTGTATTCACCACACTCTTCACAGGGTGATATGCACCAAAGAGAAACATTGTGAATGCATTTGAAGCTCATGTTTTCACTTGGCTAAGGGACTAGGGTGGTGAGATCTGAGACATCCATAAGGTTGTAATCATACTTCTTTGTACTCAAAGCTAGCTTATCTTGAAGACATGAGTAGAGGATGACTTGCGCATTGGATATCTGTTCTTCTTTCTCACATTGTTGGATTGAACAATGAACCTCAAGTGTGTGCACGGAATTCAACAACATCATTCAATGACACAACAGGGAAATGCAAAAGGATAGACTTTGGAAAACATCCATGAAGTAATCATGGATGAAGATTGAGTACAGATAGTGAAGGTATGATACATGATACACTGGAACATGTCTTGACTTAACCCTCGTAGGAAATGGATAACTTTTCTCATAGGTTACACGTACCCCCATGGTTGACAGTGCTCAGCGTCATAGAATGTGTCTGTCTCATTATCGGGATCTTCACGGCCATGTCTGCCTACTAAAATGAAAACACCACTGCACCCCCCTCTCTACATGCGATTCACTCGTTCCATTCAGCCTAACCCTAACCCGCTGCCTAACCCAACCCCCCCCCCCCCCTTTCTTCTGAATTATGAGCCGCAATAACAAATGGTCTGCTCAATCTCCGAGGTCCAGCATAGTCTATCCTACACAAAACAAACCAAACCCATCAATTAGTTGACCAAGGCAAGGGACAAAGAGGCAATGAAAGAAGAGTATGAATATGAATAACACAATGTATGCAGAGGCTCACCTCACTCTGCCTCCTCTGGCTCTTCTTCGTATGACTCTTGCCACTCCCTCTCCTCCTCATCCAACTGATGGGTGTGCTCATCATGCATCACCATCTCACCATAATCACAAATAAGAGGGGAGTATGCATTAGAGTCATCACTTTCAAAACCATAATCCTCATCATCTGGGTTATCAGGAGGCAAAGCCTCGGGGTTGTACTCCATGTCACCACCGGCATACTGTGCAAGTGGTGGATCCACACGCATGGAGGCATTAGCACGTGAGTCCAAGGCGGCTGCATCATGGACTGCAGCTGTAGCCAGACCTCCATCATACCGTGCTGCAACCTGTGCAAGGCTTGGTGCGGGTGAGTTTTTGCACCGGGTCTTGGTATGCTCCTTTTGCCCACAGCGTGGGCGAATGAAGTTCTTCTTGCGCCATGTCTCCTGTTCTTTCCGTGCACTACGTGGACGGCCCTTCCCATGTCGAGGTCTCAATTGGAGCCACGGGGGTTGGGCTGGCTATGTTTTCTTCACGACTGGCGAGAGGAGGGGGTTGTTGCATGCCTGACGGAACGCTATGCGGGTGAGACCAGGTTCAGCCAGGTTCTTTGCGTTGATGCACTTGGCGAGCAAAGAAGCGCACGCATGCTCACAAGGCAAGCCAAACTACTTCCACCTGCCACAACTGCAAGACTTCGTGACCAAGTCCACCTATCGCGGATGGTTTGTTGGTCCCTACACCATTGCTGTGTTGGGGCCCTCCTCCGTCACAATGTACTTACGTGTCATTACGAGGTAGTGGAGGAGTTCGTCCGCTTGTGCAGGTGCCAGCACGGTCTTCACACCTGCTGTCTAGGTTTGACGGGTGCAAAACAGATGCTGTATAAAGGGGTAGATGCTCAAAAAGGAGTAGTAGGGATAGAGCAAGGGGTTAAACTTCACTACAAAAAAAAGTCGGAACCTACCTCTTTGACGTAGGAGGGAAAGAGGGTCCACGTGTTGGTCTATTTGCCCATGAATTTTTATTGGGCCCCTGTCTTCGCGCGTTACAAAGTGTTGTTTGACACATTCACGCCGGTCCTCCAATGCAGAACTTGACGCAGGGTTCCGGTTGATGCCGTCGGGTCACGTTGCAGGGCCTCCAAGGTTTTGCACGCCACCCACCCCATCTACCGCGTGGGATTGCTGCAGCCAATGCTAGGGACACACTTGTGTCCCTCGGCATAGTGGGACACGGTCACATGTCCAAACTTGCTCATCACACAGCTCTGAAGGACCCAGGCATACCCCTTGATCCTGGCTTTCACGCATGTAAGGTGGATTCTTGCATGCTCACTGTGAACCCACTTGAGACCAACGCGATTTTCCACCACGTAATCCTCCACAAACGCACAAGCCGTGTCCATGTTATCGAGAAACATGCCCTGTTTTGGCTCCTTCGGCATCTCCTTCAGCTTCTTCAGACTGTGACATGGTTCTTCGTCGGAATCTCTTGTCCATGGAAGTGCATAACATGAAACAAAAGAAATTTGTCAACAAGGTTACAAAAGTGTACTTCTAACCACTTGGTTATCTTCTTCACAAGCAGGACAAAGACAGTGAACACTTGAGACACAAGGTAAGAGTGACCAAGGTGGCCATGTGACAGGGACAGGACGCGACGACGCCCCATGCTAAACCTAGCCGGTCCGGCTTCGCAGACATGGGGGGACCTGGGAGCACAAGGTGGTCTATCATGGGGTTTGTTCTGTGGGAGGGCATCCCACTCGTCCAACCGTCGGGGCCACCAGTCATCGTTCCAACCCCCCTTCAACCAATACATGACATTGTGAAACGTGCTTGTTGTGTCGTTCGGAGGTGGGTTATCGGGGCACCACTGCGGTGCTGGATTCCAAGCGGGGGACGGATCGTTCTCATTGGGACTTGGTCGCGTGGCAAGACGCCACATGTGTAGTTGGGAAGCCATCCAAAATAGCGAGTATTTTGTACACAAAATGCAACCTATATGTCCCATGTACCCTCGTGATTAGGCTTACCGGTGTGCTCTACGACTTGGTCCACCATCTCGGGCTCACGTGGGAGCCAGCTGCAGAAGCGGCATGGTTGGAGGCACCGGTGATGGCATCAACGACGAAAATGCAAGAATGAAAGAGACTAGATCAAGCTCAGCGGGACCCTACCGAAACATCGCGTCCTCTACTCCGACGAGCGGAGGATGGGTTGACGCGTAGGATGAAGGACATGTCCGCCGATACGTTCCTTCAAACACACAGTCTGGTATCCTTATGCACATCTTTGTCGTCCGGCGGAACGGATTTGAGGCCATCCTTTCTCGCACCCTTTCGCATTTCCATGGCGAATGGCGGTTGCAAGGATGTGACAGTGACATGGAAAAAACCCCTATCCATAGGGTGCGGTCGCACTTGCAAGAAGGTAAATCGTCAAGCATTCATCGGTGCAGTCTAATTGGTCCGCTTACCACTTGTTGAGCTGGCCAGGCAAGTGTTAGGTTCAGCAACACGTATGGATGTCAGTGCATGAATGCTAGTTAGCTCTTCTCCCAGGCTTGAGCAAGTGGTGTTGCGATGCTGACGAGGATAATGTTGACGTTGATAAATGGCCATGCACATGTTTGGTCAGTGGAATATCAGAAACCCGATGGAAACATAACAATGTTGGGGAGGACGACATACCCCCAACAAAATAGCAAAAGAACCACGTTCAATTGACGATGATTCAGTACATAGGTAAAAACATTGTTGCCGACACACGGTACGCTGTAATGTGTGAACGTGAATTACGTGTGCATCCACGAAATCAACTGCTAAACCTTTGAAAAGAGAAATAATGTTACCAGGTCACCCTTCTACTGAGAAGATTCTAGGAAGCTTCCTAGCACGCTTGCCACTGACTACGTGTCAGCGCTCAGTCAGCTCGCGGCATCAACAGAGGTCGGACGCGAAACGGCAAGGGTTTGGCTAGATGACACGACACAGTGTCAAATGTGCTTCCATGAATAAACACATGCAGAGTAAGTTCACAACTGATCAACAATCAGCCTACATAGTTTCTGGCCGCCTAGAGCCGCTAGGGACGGCGGTGTTTTTGTATTTGCTCAAACTGGCCTAAAACCATAGTTTTGGCCGTAACTCACTTCTCCAGTGTCAGAATCACGCACTGTCTGCATCAGAATGTGCAAAATGATGAGCTCCATGCAACAGACCCATGCAGTGTGGGTTCACACCATCCACACATGAATAGCAAGCAAAACAAGTAATTCGGCCAAAATGGCCTGTCCACCGAGAAAAATCTAGAGCACTATGAACTGCACTGAGAGCACCCATAAATGTACAAGTGTAGTACCGAAACGTCAACGTGTTCTTTCGAAGGTAGGAAGCACACCAAAGTTGCAGGTCTCCTCATCGCACCGGTACAGGCTACCCGGTGCGTGGGTCTCAACCATAGCTGCTCGATAAGTCTCTGGACGATCCGGAGTCATATCGGGTCGTCACGATCTCCAGTACGGCCGCCGCTCACCATCACCTCTGGGTGCAACCGTAGCTGCCACTGCCATGGCTCGTGACGGGTGGAAGCCATACACACCAACACTTCCCCTGGCTAACACATCCGTCAACACAACAATGGCTGAGCAAAGGCAAGGAAGGATGGCTAGAGCAATCAATCATGGCGAGCACCGATCAAGCATACCACAACACATGGTCTCCTTGTGACAATGGTGCATCATACCAGGTGCCCGGGTCTCGACCATGCAAGAAGATCAATCATACACCTATGTGTCAAACATCATGTAAGAGATACAAAGAAACAAGGTCTCCTCGCGACCCCAAAAAATGTCTCCGGGTGTCCGGGTCTCGACCACACCACGAATGGATCATACATAACACATAGAGGCAATGGGTCTCCATGTCACACCGGTAGAACTCACTAGGTGTGCAGGTCTCGACCAGCATAACCTCGACCGTAGCATTGTGTCACACCCCAAGTAACATCGCTCTCCTAAAAAGAGTGTCAGGCCAAAACCCACACACCAACATCCCCCCTGGGCTGTGGAGGCTGACAGCACGAGCGAAGCTGATGGCTGCTCCTAACACAATCCCTGAGGAGGGATGCATGGCTCCCCATGGCCACATACCCCTACACTGTAATAGCAAGGGTGATGATGGTGCTGGTGAGATGTACCCGAGTAGAGCCTCACCACAGAGCGCCGTCCCCTGTCCCTCTCGGCCAGCGATAGGCCGGCGTTTGGCCGGCACGTGCCGGCTCATGCGCCAGCGCTCGACCGGCGCTCTGTCTCGCCCCCCGTCGGCACGACAGGCCCGACCGAGGGGACCCCCCCCCATGGACGGGTCCCTCGCGTCGGGTCTTCCTCAGGCCTCACGGCAGCAGTTCTTGGAGCAACTGGTGTTGCGCTTGCTGCAGCAACTGGTGCTACGCTTGCTGTAGCACCGGCTTTTGCTACTGCTGCAGCTGTTGCCTGCTGATTTTGTTGCTACGGCTGTTGCTACAGCTGTTGCCTGCTGCTACTACTACTACTACAAATGGTGCTATATTTGCTGCTGCAGCTGCTTGTCGCCGCTGCTACTCCTAGGGCTACTGCCCGCCGCCACTGCTGATACAAGTACGTGCTACCACCGCCGCTACTGTAGTTGTTGCCCGCCGCTGCTGTTGCGGCTGATTCTACGGTTGTTGCCTGCTGCTACTGCTGCGGCTGCTGCCTACTACTACTACTACAGTTGGTGTGGCAGCTGTTATGCTTCTGTTGTAGCTCATGGTTGCTGATGCCTGTGCTACTGCAAGCTGTTGTCGCCGCTGCCGCTGCCACTGCTCACAACTGCTGCCGCAAGCTGCTGATGCAAGCTGCTTCTTCTGGTTTTCTTTGGTGTACAGACCGGTAGCTAGACACGGATGCTTCTTCCACCTGGTGCTACTGCTCTACTAGTTGCTCCCCATAGCCACTCTCACTGCAAGTGCTTCCTGCCGCTGCTTCTCCTACGACCATTGTTGCTTGCAGTTGCCGCCGCTGTCTCCATTACCTCCACCGTTCCGTTGCAACGTAGTCGTGGTGGGTCCCTCCAAGATCTACTACTGCTGCTATGGGTGGCTGCCGCTGCTGCCACTCACTGCTGCTGCTACTATTGCATCTCTGCTACACAGCACAACGAGTTGTGAATCGTGACCTCTGATACCATGAGAAGATTCTAGGAAGCTTCCTAGCACGCTTGCCACTGACTGGGCATCAGCGCTTAGTCAGCTCGCGGCGTCAACACAGGTCGAACGCGAAACAACAAGGGTTCGGCTAGATGACACGACACAGTGTCAAATGTGCTTCCATTTGTAAACACATGTAGAGTAAGTTTACAACTAAGCAACAATCAGCCTAAATAATTGCTAGTGACCTAGAGCTGCTAGGGGCGACGGTGTTTTCGTACTTGCTCAAACTGACCTAAAACCACAGTTTTGGCGGTAACTAACCACTCAAGTGTCAGAATCACGTGTTGTCTGCACTTGAACGTGCAAAACAAAGAGCTCTACATAATGGACCTACAATGTGGGTTCGCATCATCCACACATGAATAGCAAGAAAAACAAGTAAATTCGCCAAAACGGCCTGTCCATCGAGAAAATTCTAGAGAACTATGAACTACACTAAGAGCACCCATAAATGTACGAGTGCAGTACCAAGACGTAAGCGTGTGCTTTCCACGGCAAGAAGAAAACCAAAGTCGCAGGTCTCCTCATCGCACCGGTACAGGCTACCGAGTGCGTGGGTCTCAACCATAGTTGCTGGATAAGTCCCTGGACGATCCGGAGTCCCGTTGGTTCGTCACGATCTCCAGTACGACCGCCGCTCACCATCACCTCATGGTGCACCCGTAGCTTCCACGACCATGGCTCGTGAGAGGTGGAAGCCACACACACCAACATCTACAACAAAAAACAAGCAATATGCTGTAACACAAAGAGTTTGACATTTTCGCGGGGTACATGGGGCTTATTGTTCTGGGGCAGGGGTGGATGGGGCTTATTGTTCTGGCAAAGGGGCGAATAAGGCTTACAAATTCGACTTTAACGGAACAAACCTCTAGCTCCTGCTCTGAAGTCATCGTCGGAGTTTGCAGAATGGCGTTCTTAGTCCGCGTCAGGGGTTTACCCCCTTCCTAGGATTGTGGGGCAACCGTCATCAACGACCCAGAGCAGGGAGACTCGAATATTTTGAGTCTCCAGAAGCCCATTTCCGTTTTCAACCTTAACCCTGGTTTTGGGACCCAAACGGTAGGTTTTTACCTCGAACTCGTGTGTTCGCACGAGTTACTTCATTATTTTTGTGTCGAAGCTTGTTTGCAACAAAATTCAATTTACGTTTTGACGTTCTCGTGAGAAATCATTGCGTGCGAGGCACGCTGGCGATTTCGTGCGAGTTCTCTTGCCTCTCGTCCCTCGTCCCCCTCCCTCGTCCTCGCTCGCTCGCTTGAGAGGAGGGCAAGCAGGGGTGAGGGCATGAGGCCACGAGGTCTCGCCCTCGAGGCCCTTGTGGGCCCTCAACCGTCGATTGGCCTGAAGCCGCGATCAGCAACTGACGACTGGCCGGCCAGTCGCTTGGCCGGCTGCCGGCCGTCCAGCCGGCCGGCAGCGAGCTGGCCGGCGGCCAGCAAAATGCTGGCCGCCGGCCAGCCCTTGCTAACGCGAGGGGTGGTGCGCAACCACCCCTCGCTTCAGCGAGGAGGGAGGGCTGAACCGGCCTTCCCGCTACATTCCCGCCCACTTTCGATGAACCGTCTCGGTTCATGAACAACAACCAGGATTCTCAGTTAGTGATTCATGAACATTGTGAAAGAAAATTAATAACTTCAATCACCAGCTAAGCATGAACACATGCATGGTACATGGACCTAAGCTGAAGCTTGTAGGTCAGTACGGTTAGTGCCCTCCCCAATTTAGGCTCGAGCATCCACGCAACAACCATGTTCGGCGTCCCCAACCTCCTATGGTCGATGTCCATGAATGCTGCCCTGTGGGAATGTTGTTCACTTTTTCCGCAAACAGGTGATGCCTCCTACCATGCGTCAATCTGTACGAGTTGCAAGCTCGATCCAGTACTCGTTGTCCACCCCTGTGGGCAACCGAGATTCGGGCTCCTATGAGTTATGTTCAGGTCCACAACCAGCCTAATGAACGAGGTACTCCCTAACAACACGCCACCGAAGAGTACGCTCTTAGTGCTGAAGTAGGCAAAGGACCTCGTATTGGCCGTCGGCAGCAAGGACTGCTTGCGGTGGCTGAACGGCCCCCTCTGCCGTGTATGGAGCCAAGAGGCTCACATGAAAGACATCATGTACCTACATACTCGGCTGAAGTAGCAATTGGTATGCCACTGGCCCGATGCGTGCCACAATGGGAAACAGCCCAATCCACTTCAGTAGAAGTTTTATTGCCCCTCGCGACCTCAGTCAAAGGTTTTTAGTGTTAAGCAGCACTTTGTCACTGATGTCAAACAAGACCTCCCGGCAACCTTTGTCGGCATATGCCTTTCATCGCTACTGAGCTGCTTGAAGGTGACCCTTCGCCTCCTGTAACAAGGAGTCGATGGGCTCGGCAAAGGCTTGAGCAGAATGAGCCTGCCCTTCTGTACTCCCACTCTTCACCAATGAAGAGGGTACCACTAGATGCTGACCACTATTCAACACGAATGGTGTGAACTGTGTGGACTCGGTGAACCCGGTGAACAACTCGGTGAACAACTCGGTGAACAACTCGTTCACCGAGTTGTTCACCGCAAACTCTGCCGGTGCTAGGAATTTGTCCCAATCATGCATGACAGGGTCCACATACATGCGGAGCATCTGCTCTAGAGTGTGTTTCATGTGCTCTGTTTGTCCGTCAGTTTGAGGGTGAAATGTTGTCGACATTTGCGACTCATTGCCGAAGTACTCTTGCATCTTTTGCTAGAACTTACTAGCAAGTTTTCGATCTCGATTGGAGATAATGCGCAACGGCAAGCCGTGGTACTTTGCGACACCCTCAAAGAAGAGACAAGTGGTCTCCTCTACCTTCATGTTAGTGGTTGTAGGAATGAAGTGTGTCATCTTCCTCCAAAGATCCACAACCACTAGTATTGCATTGTGGCCACGGGCCGTGTCTGGAAGGCGAGTAATGAAGTCCATGCTGACGCACTCCCATGGAGTCGCAGTAATGGGAAGCTGTTGGAGGAGTCCATCAGACTTCTTATTACCAGCCTTTTTCCGAAGACATGGGTCGCATGTCATGCATTGCTTACGGACATCGACACTCCATCCCGGCCACCAATAGTGGTCCGAGAGTGTTTTTCCGGTCTTTCGGGGTCCCACATGACCTGCGACCGGCGGGTTGTGGAATTGGGAGGTAATCTTTGCTCGAATGTCTCACGAGTTTGGCACATTAACTTGTTCTCCATGCCAAAAGATTCTTACGGCCTCCACCAAGCCATACGTGTCTAGATTTTGAGAGTCTTGAAACCAAGAATCCACAAAATATCCCATCCGGATCATGTTTACAAAACCGTTGTAATGGGTAATCTCTTGTGGTGGTTTCCCGGAGGTACAGGGGGCTCTGGTGATTGTACTGATGCAATGGCCATAAAACACCCACCGACCTCGGTGGTTGCTGTTATTTCCACAGGCTGTCGGCTTAGTGGATCGGCCACATTGATGCATTCTGGCCGATGTTCCCACGTGAATGAGAATCGGCTCAGGTATTTACTCCAACCCGCCTGTCGTCTTGACAGGTTTGGTTGCGTTTGGAAAAACACCTATGGATTATGGTCGGTCACGACCGTCAGACCCCCTTCAGCACCCTCGAGATAGCAACGCCACATCTTGAAAGCGTGTACTAACGCAAGGAGCTCTTGATCCCTAGTCGTGTACCACGTTTTTGCGAGGATGAGCTTCCGGCTATCATACGCAACTGGGTGAATGCTCTACATGAGGATGGCTCTGAGTCCTACTACCGACCCATCACATCGAACCTCCCACGGTTGCAATGGATCTGGAAGAGCTAGGACGGGCCGTGGATAGAAGCTCTTTGAATTTAAGAAAAGCGTTATCGCAATCAGATGTCCATTCCCAACGCACGTCTTTTCGCGTGAGCCTTGTTAGCGGTGCTACCAGGGTCGAATACCCTTGCATAAACCGTGGAAAGTAGTTTGCAAGGCGGAGGAAAGACCGTATCTGCCCTACATTCTCAGGACGTGGCCAGTCCACAATAGCTTGGACCTTTCGTGGGTCGACACGGATGCTGTCCTTGGCGACGATGTGTCCAAGGTATTCGAGTTCATCTTGTGCAAACTTGCACTTGCTCACTTTGGCATAGAACTTCTGTTCCCGAAGGATTGCGAGAACTTCGCGCAGATGTTCTATGTGCTCTTCCATTGATTTGGAGAAGACCAAGATGTCATCCAGGTAAACCAAGACAAACTGTCCGAGTTGCTTGGCGAACGTTTGGTTCATTTCTTCTTGGAAGGTTGCCGGGGCATTCGTAAGCCCGAAGCATAACACTCTGAACAAATAGTGTCCCATGTGCGTTCAAAACGCGGTTTGGGCACATCATCTTCCGTGATGCGGATTTGATGGTACCCTTGAGACAAATCCAAGGACAAAAATACTTTTGCGCCTTGGAGTTGGTCAAAAAGGTCCTCAATCCGCAGTAAGGGAAATCGATTTCTCAACGTCAGCTTGTTCAACGCCCGGTAATCCACGCACATGCGTAAACCACCATCCTTTTTGTTCACAAAAAGGATCGGCGCACCCTACGGTGAGCTACTGGGCTCGATCCATCCTTTTGGAATGTACTCTTTGATTTGGCGTTCGGCCTCTCGCCTATCTGCTGGACTAAGGCGATACATGGGTCTGAACGGAGGAGTCGCCTCCAGTTGCAGCAGAATCGTGTGGCCCATGTATCTTTCTGGTGGAAGCCCAGCCGGTGGGTCTTGGAATGCATCTAAGAACTCCGCCAATAGGGATTTTATCTCTTGTGGCGTGTCTTCCTTCACATCGTCCTCCACTTTTTGCGGCTGAGCCAAGAAGTATCAACAACCCTGTTGAATACATCTCTTTCTCTGGATCGCAAACAAGCTGGCATGGACTTTGAGTCGAGTCGGTGACAATTCTGTACTCGGAATCAACGTAAAGCCACGTTGCCCCTTTCGGAGTATCAAGCGCCTTGATTCAAAGCACATCAAAGCTTTGTTTTTGCGGAGCCAAGGATCGCCTAGCACCACGTCAAACGGGTCAAGAAAGTTGAGTACCTTCAACGTGACACTCTGTGAGTAACCTTGAATACAAATTATTGCCTTACAGGTACCGATCACAGGTATAGTACGGTTGTCACTCACGACAACTGCGCCGTCTGATGGCTTGTACTTTAGGCCCACCTGTCGAGTAAAACTAAGACAAACAAAGGAGTTGTCTCCTCTAGTATCAGCCAGTACGTTCACGGGAACACCAGCTAGGTGTCCTTTGAACTGCGTCGTCATGTTACCTCCACTCTTCCGAGTGATCTGGCTCGACGACGGCAAGCCGAGTTTGTGATAAACATGGAATCTGTACGACAAGCATCGCAACTCCCATGATTCACCCACTTGGGTCCACATCTTGTGGGCACGTGTGAATTCGGCTATCACCTTCCAGTCTTTAAATTTTACTGGGTCAAAATCGTCAACTAAAGGTACCGCGAAAGTGATTGAGCTCATTGATTTGAGGGCGTTTACTTCAATCACTGTGTCACAAAATTCTTGCACAGTGGTCAGTGTCGCCACCACTAAGCATGTATGATCATGCATCTCGTTCAGAGATGCAAGGTTTAGTGGGCAATGTCGGTCAGCAAGTGTAGAATGTGGTTCAACAAGAGGAGAGAAAACAACGGAGAAATTTGAACTCGTAAAAAACTCAAATTGTTTAACATCCTCATCTGAAAACATGAATCCACACTCGTGATCCAGCTTTACCCCTGAGTGGTCCCCACTGTCGTCACTCAGGGGTGGGGAAAACCCGCCCCACGGCCTTGTCTGTTACCACGGCCGGGCCCATTTCCACGAGCGCGACCCAGTCCACGGCCCTGTCCGCGGCCTCCTCCCGCACCATCCCCACGAGGTGCTGATGCTGCATCTAACACCGCGACCTCTTGTTCGCTACCAGCAGCCTTAGGGCACTGAGTCCTAAAGAAGCCCAACTGCATGCAATTGTGGTAGAGCCCTTCGCAGAAGGTTGCGTTGTGACGCTCATGCGCCGCCTTCAGCTCGTCATTCTTGCGGCTGCGTTTGTTGTTGGGGCCCTTGTGTCCACCAGCCTTCTTGGTTGGAGGGTTTACGGGCTGCTTGCCCTTGACCCCTCCTCGTTGTCTAGCTGACCCACGAGCCCCTGCAGCGTCCATGCGCATGTCGCGGCCTTGCTGTGCACGCGCATTCGGCCGTGCATCAGAGTAGTGCTTCGGGTTCGCCGAATACACTTCACTCATGTAGTCGTGCAACGCCCTCCAGCTTGTCCAAGCTTGGCCAGTGGCTATCGTGGTGGTCTTGTCTTTCAGCTTCTCGCTGGCGAGACCATCACGCAAGTACTCCAGCAGCATGCACTCCGGGTACTTGAAGGTCTGAGTCCCATCACCCTTGGTGAAGCTTTCCGCTTCCTCCACGAGTGCGGTGAACTCGCTCAAGTAGGATTCGAGCGAGCTGCCCAGCTGCTTGAAGGCGCGCTACGTCTCCTCACGTTGGGTGCACTTCTTGCGCATGATCGCGCAGAAGGCCTCCCACGGCATGGACTACCACTCGAGTTTTGGCTGCTGCGCACTCCACTCCTTGACCACATACTTAAAGAGTTTGAATTCAAGCCGCATCGTGGCAAGGTCGCCCCATTGGCTGAGTGGAGCCTTGTGGACACGAAGAACGTGCTCAATGCGATTCAGCCAGTCGGTCAGCTTCACGCCCTTCCAGAAGATCTCGACACTATGGAAGAAGGACGTGTTCATGACCGACCCCAAAGCCGTCGAGGTAGGCAAGTCTTCGCTGCCACCAGTAGTGGCATCCGCAGCTGCGGCACGCTGTGCTTACTGCTACATCCACACCTGGGTCACGCTCTGCAACGCCTTGTCGAGCTTGTTGCATTGGCGGCTTGCCTTATGGGCGGTCATGCCCTGCAGCTGGCGATCACGGTCGAGGTCGGCGATGCTCTGCTCGACGTGGGCTAGCAGGTTGGCGAACGCGAACTTGAGCTCTGATGTCGTCAGAGCATCGGCGATAGCCTCCAGTGCCTCACGTTGTCCGTGCACCCTTACCCACTGTACGAGGGTACGGTTCGCGTACACGCCTCGAAGGAGTCCCACCTTTTGGAGGAGACTGTCGTTAGCGACGACGCTCAAGTGAGCGCTGCCCTGTCCCATTGCGGCCACATCGTAGGAAGGGAGGTCCGCCCCCATTCCTCCAAGTGGTGTCGTATCTCCACCATCGGTGGTGATCTTGAGTCGGCCTGCCACCTGAGCAACAAACTCCGCGAGCCTACGACGGTCATGGCGAATTGCCTTCACGGCTACGCCGTCCGGCTCCTTCTTGCGGGAACTTCCTATGTGGCTGCTTTCAGCGCCCTTGCTGCTCTCGACAGTCTCGCTGTCGTCGGCAGCTTCAGGCGATGCGGCGGGCGCCTTGCCCTTCTCGAGCAATCGGCTCGAGTTCGCCGCACGACGATGGCAATGGTCGCGATACTCGTCGCCTTCGCCATCGTCAGTGTCGTGCTCTTCGTTGGGGTCCCCCCTCCGGGATATCCTCCTCCATCGCGTCGTCCGTCGCGTGGGGTTCGCCCATGTGCGCGTCGACGTGCTCGTCGAGCACCTTTTTGGCCTCCGCACGCTTCTCGATATCGTCAAGGTTGGCGTCGGTTGCCTTCGGCAGTACAGTTGCCTTTGGCGGTACGGTTGCCTTTGGGTCGGCAACCGTGCTCGCGGTGGCGGCTCCCAAAATTTGGAGGCCACCGAGAGCTCGTGGTGAGGCCGTCACCACCTTGCCGCTGTTGATCTTGGACGATCCGGCACTTGCCATCTCGTTGCCCATGCAACTAGCGCGTGAAGACCATTGTGAGTATCACCCCACAACTTAAAGGAGGAATCGCCTCCTAAGATCTTGCTCTCATGATCGGTGAGGCAATTCTCATTTAAATTTCTATTTTCTTAGGCCGCCACATCGGCACAAGGTCCTGGGTTTTGAAACTAGTCTTCCTAGGCCGTGACTCACGGCCATTGGCAAGGACTAGTACCTAGGCAAACAGAAAGTTACAAGGCAAGGACATGACAAGGGATGTGAGTGTCGCTCACAAAAGAAGAGCGAAAAGTGCAAAGAGGTATTCTAAAAATTCCTAACAAGTCTTTCACTCTTTCTTCTACTTCTTGTCTTCCTTGGTCTTCTCTTCACGCTCTTCGACGCCTCTTCCGTTCTTGAGCGACGTCTCCCTTGAGCCAGCTGCGTTGGCGAGTCGCCAAAAATCTTCAAGGTGTCACTTTCCTTCTTTTCTAGGGTGCTCTCAGGCCGTGAGAGTCCCTAAGCTTGGGAAGAGGCATTGTCCCAATTTTTGGATGAAGGGGTTTTGAAGGAGCCTTGAAAGGGGGGAGGATTTTGTTGCTTTTGAGGGTGGGAACTCCCCACTCCGTCCCACAAAAATCCTCTTAGCCCTCTGGAAGTGAGGAGAGGCTGGAAGGAAGAGTCTCCACCAAGTAGAGCTCTTTTCAAGCTCTCTAACGCACTTTACGACGCTTCAATCCGTGAAGTGTAGTTGCCATAGTCCCTTCTGGCGTTCCTGCTGCTGCTTGCAGTTGCCTGCGGCGTTTTATATGTCGTAGCCGCCGTTTCCGTCGAACCCTTGGTCGCGATGGACGTCTGGCTCTGAGAACCACTGTAACGGGTCGAACCTCCAGCTCCTGCTCTGAAGTCGTCATCGGAGTTTGCATAATGGCATTCTCAGTCCGCGTTATGGGTTTACCCCATTCGCAGGACTGAGGGGCAATCGTCATCAACGACCCAGAGCAAGGAGACTCGAGTATTTCGAGTCTCCATAGGCCCATTTCCGTTTTTAACCTTAGCCCTGGTTTTGGGACCCAAACCGGAGGTTTTTACCTCGAACTCGTGTGTTCGCACGAGTTATTTCGTTATCTTTATGTCAAAGCTCGTTTGCGACGAACTTCGATTTACGTCTTGACGTTCTAACGCGAAATCGTCGCATGCGAGGCACGTTAGCGATTTCGTGCCAGTTCTCTCGCCTCTCGTCCCTCGTCCCCCTCCCTCGTCCTCGCTCGCTCGCTTGCGAGGAGGGCGAGCGGGGGCGAGGGCACGAGGCCACGAGGCCTCGCCCTCGAGGCCCTCGTGGACCCTCAGCCGTCGATCGGGCTAAGGCCGCGATCAGCGGCTGGCGGCTGGCCGGCCGGTGGCCGGCTGGTCGCTTGGCCTTCCGCCGGCCGTCGAGCCGGCCGGCAGCGAGCTGGCCGGCGGCCAGCGAAATGCTGGCCGCCGGCCAACCCTCGCTGACGCGAGGGGTGGTGCGCAACCACCCCTCGCTTCAACGAGGAGGGAGGGCCGAACCGGCCCTCCCGCTACACTGACCGAGGGGCGGATGAGGCTTATGGTTCTTGCGAAGGGGTAGATAGGGCTTGTCGTTGTGGCGGAGGGGCGGATGAGGCTTATCGTTCGGTCGGAGGGACGGATGGGGCGTATTGTCCGAAACGAGGGGTATATGGTCATTGTGCCCAACATCTTTCCTCGCATCTTTTCCTTGCAACATCTTTTGGTCGGGCGACTAAATGTGCTCACTCGAACGCGAGTGAGGACCTTGACAATTGCCCATTCTTGGACTGCATCCACGCCCAAGAGGCATCTGCTTAGGGCACGTGACACCCTCACCCATGAAGGGCAACACCCTCCAGAATCGAACTGTAGTTCACGAGAGCTTGCACTTACCCGAGCAACGGTCAAGAACTGTCACTCTTCTGGCGAAATGCGAAGATGAATTCTAAGCGCGATGTGGTTTTTTGTCACTTTGCATTGACATAAGCACGGGCCTTTCAGCATTAGTTACAGAAGTCACAAGAGGGGTATATTTTCAGGTCTAAAAATGGTTTCAGTTCATTTCCTTTCTAAAAATCGTAGTAGTACCGAATTGCAAGCCAATCCAATGGACGGTGAGCAAGGACAAGGCTTGAAAGACAACATGGGCTTTTAGGGCCAACAGGTGCTTTGCACAGCAGGCACGCAAGCAGACAGCTGCGGTGGCAACAACGCGGCTGGCTGCAGGTGTTTCTTGTGGGCGGGATAGCCACTTCTGAGCATGAGGGAGAAATAAAACTGCGGGGTAGAAGTGGAGGACAGGGGGCAGGATGCAGGCGACAGACAGACCGGTGGACAGACAGGCTGTGCGGCCAGAGAGATGAGGGGAGACATCAGTGGTTGACTGGGAATGGGGCAAGAACATCAGGCAGCGGTGGGAGAGAGTGTCAACAACTCTGACCGGCAAGAGCAGAGGCCAGAGCAGAGGGCAGAGGGCGCGATGTGGGAGCCAGCGATGTGAGCGTCTGGATGCTCATGAGTCACTCCATCAACACACATCCTACAAAAACCACCCTCCACGCTCTCAGCAGCCTGCGTGTCTTGCCTACATGGTTCACACAAATGCCACAAGCCCCCACACATCCACACACAAAAATACAGGCACACGCACATGCACATGCACACACACACGCACACGCACACCCACATGCACACACAAATGCACATGCACAGGCACATATACATGCGAACGCACACGCAAACACACACACACGCACATGCACACACACAGACACGCGACCATGCGCTGTTGGTTCATGACCACCATCCACGCCGTAAGACGATGAGACGACATCATACCCCAAATGCACTTGCACCAACCATGCGCCATGCACAAACACACTAGAAGGTGAAGTCCCCCCCCTCCTCCCCCCTTCTTCCCAAAACTGGGCCAGCGGGCAGCCAGCATAACTTGGAGCTGCAACGCCTCCACAAAAGCATCCACAAACAGTGTCCCATGCGCCAGTGGTAGCGTGGTCGGCCCCACAACCAAATCTTTCAGCATGCTTCCCCCACCCCCCCCACCCCCTCCCTTGGGCCTTCACATTCCCAAGAGCCCACGAGCCTACAACGAGACTCAGAGTTG
>SZWC01001875.1:112703-126636 GCA_023375785.1 Penium margaritaceum | reverse complement strand
ACAGGATGGTTCGGGAAACCAATCATGACAAGCACCGATCAAGCATGCCACAGCACAGGGTCTCCTCGTGACAATGGTGCATCCCACCAAGTGCCCGGGTCTCGACCATGCACAAAGGCAATCACACACACGTGTCAAACATCATGCAAGAGAGAGAAAGAAACAAGGTCTCCGCGTGACTCCGGAAAATGTCTCCGGGTATCCGGGTCTCGACCACATCATGCATGGATCACACATAGCACATGGGGACAATAGGTCTCCACATCACACCGGTGGAACTCACCAGGTGCGCGGGTCTCGACCAGCATAACCTCAATCACAACATCGTGCCACACTCCAAACAACCTCGCTGTCCTCAGAAGAGTGTCAGGCCAAAGCCCACACACCAACACAAGGAAATCTTTCGCCGGATCGACATAGTGTCGACGCTTGCTGATGTAGAAGACCGGGTGAATCTACATGTTGTCGGGTAGTCGGAGTTTTGTGACGATTGGAGTGCGCACCTCCAAAATGTCGAAAGGTCCCAATCACCGGGATTTGATCTTTGGATTGCTTGATCAGCGGAGTATGACAGTTGCGGAGTTGAGCAAAACTTTGTCGCTGGTCTCGAGCTCCTCGGTTTGTCTGTGTTTATCGGCCGACCGCTTCATAGTTGCTTGCGTCTTTGCGAGGGTTTGACGAGTTTCGTCCCAAATTACAGAGAGTTCTCGTCGATGAGTGTCGACGGCGGGGATGTCGCTCTCATTCAGAAGGTCAATCGAGGTGGTTGAATCTGCTCCGTAGACCACCGCGAACGATGTTTTCCCCGTTGTGACTGATGCCGCTGAATTGTATGCAAACTCGGCAACGGCAACTTGACTGCCCAGTCGGTGCCGTGAGGTTCACACAGGGTTCGTAGGAGTTCTTCGAGCGTTTGGTTGGTTCGCTTGGTTTCTCCATTAGTTTGCGGATGGATCAACGTTATAGTTGGAGTCCAGTGCCATACCGCTGCATCAAATCTCACCAGAACTGGCTAGTGAACCGTGCATCTCGATCGCTCGTGATTGATCGCGGGACCACATGCAGTCGGATGATTTGGTCAAGGAACAGTCGTGCTGCCCCTTCAGCGGGTACATCCGTAGTGGTCGGGATGAAGTGCCCCATCTTCGGGAACCTGTCAACGACGACGAGTATGGCATCAAACCTATACGGTGTGACAGGCAAACCTGTCACGAAATCTATGGAGATGTTGGTCCACGGTTTTTCTGGTATCGGCAGTGGTTACATTAACCCACGGGGTTTGGTGCGCCGACTCTTGTGTCTCTCGCATAAGTCACAACTCTTGGAGAAGTTTGCGACGTCAACCCCCATTTTGTCCCACCAATAGTACTTGGCGAGCTTTTTCAAAGTCTTGTCGGCTCCAAAGTGGCCTCCTCGGCCGGTGTCGTGGCATTCATCAAGAAGCATGTGTTGTACCTCCCCGACTTCCGGGCCGACGAGTTGATTTTTTCGCTTTCTGCGCTCATGGGAGCCTACGAAGTGGAACCTCGTTGTGTTGTAGGCCCCGTGGTCCTCATATCCGCGTGCAAATAACTTTGCCATGTATGGATCTGCTTGAATCTATAGTGCGTTGACCTCCGTGAGATCGGGTCGGCGGCTTAGCGCATCCGTTGGATTTGTCTTTACGGGCCGATACTCGATCTCGTAGTCAAAGTTGGACTCAAGGACCTCCATCCATCACGTTTTTCTTTCGCTGAGGTTCGAGTGCGTTTTCATGTACTTGAGGACTTGGTGATCCCTTCGAACCACATATTTGCGACACTCCAAATAGCAACGCTAGGTTTTGAAGACGTGAATAACTGCGAGCAATTCCTTCTTCTGGACAACATAGTTGAGCCCCGCTCCGTGAAGCTTTTGCGACATGTACGCGATAGGTTGTTCTCCTTTGCCGTGGTCCTGTAGAAGGATAGCCCTGATTTCTCGATTAGAAGCATCTGTGGCCATGATGTGGTCGGCCGTTGGATTTGCCAGTCGAAGGGTTGGCGTTGAGGTCAGAGCTTTACGAAAAAACGTAAAAGCTTCTTGTTTGCTGTCTCCCCAACTCCACTCGCATTTTTCCGAGTAAGGTTGGAAAGAGGCACTGAAAATCAAGCATAATCCTTCACACACCTTCCATGATAGCTGCAAAATCAAAGGAAAACTTGTACCTCGCGTACTTTTGTCAGAGTTGGCCATTCCGCCACTACGGATATCGTTTTTTGGGTCCATGGATATTCGCCCACCGCCGATGATGCGGGTGAGAAACTCGATTGATCGTCGACTGAAGTGGCACTTTAAGAGCTTCCCATAGAATTTCTCCCGCAAGAGGGTCTTAAGGACTTGCCAAAGATGTTGTGGATGATCCTCTAGAGTTTGGCTATAGACGAGGATTTTGTCCAGGTACTCCACGAAAAAATTGTCGAGGTGCGGACGAAAAATGTTGTTCATCACTGCCATGAACATTGTGAGGGTGTTTGTGAATCCAAACAGCATAATCATGAACTCAAAGTGCCCGTATCGCATTCAAAAGGCAGCTTTTGCAACATCATCGTCGGTGATACAAATTTGGTGGTAGCCGCTACGTAGGTCCACTTTGCTGAAAACCTTTGCTCCACGTTGGTCAGAACGCTCGTCTGCCTAAGGTAAAGGGTAGCGGTTCTTGATCGTGATGTCGTTCAACGCCCGATAGTCCACGGACATCCGCAATTCCCCAGTTTTCTTTTTGGCAAACAACACAAGTGTGTCGTACGAAGAGACGGAGGTCGGATGGACCTCTGAGTCAACATGTCGTCCAACTGTCGCTTGAGCTCTGTGAGTTCGTAATCACTCATCCGGAAGGTCCCCTTGACGGTCGGTTTACTACCAGGAGGTTTGAGCTCAATTTGGTGGTCGATGTCGCGTTTGGGAGGGAGTTTGCTTGGTAGTTTGTCTGGAAAAACTTCTTTGAACTCTTTTCCAAGTAAAGTGAACTCTTATGGTACGTTCGCGTACTTCGACGCCGATGAGGCTGATGAGGCTGATGGGGCTGATGCATCAGCTGGGACGATTGATTAGTTGCTCGTGTTGCTTAAACTGACATGGACCAACCACGTCGAGGCTCCTCTCCTCAGGTATCTTTTTGCCAGGTCGAGCGAGATCGGTGTAGCTGGTGGGCGTTGTACTCGTGTGGCTGCTACTGCCACGGTTGTGTTGCTTTCGGTTGCCCTACTGTCGTTGTTGGTCCGGTGTCTGGATTTTGGCTGCTACACGAGCGGTAGGAAGATGTGTTGCCCGTCCCGGTCGATGTAAACACTGCCCCTGCTCTAGTCGACTTGTGGGTTCTTCTGGTACAAGAAATCTTGCCCGAGAATCACCTTATAGTCGCTCATTGGGCAAGATCACAATACAGTTGCGTTATGCAAATCCCCGATCTGCAGTCGTAGTGGCTGCTTCAGTCGGCGGATGCGAAGTTGTCTGTCAACGGTTTTCCCTTCGAAAGCTCTAGGTTTGTGCTTCAAACCCAGCTTTTTCACCAGTTGATCACATTCGAAGCTATAAGATGCACCTCCATCAAGTAATGCCGGCAAAGATTTTCGACTTTGGCAACTCCTCTGTTGTGCTCTTTGCACTATCGTTGGCTGATCATCCTCATATGCCTCGTCAATTTTTTGGATCTGAGGGATCCCCGTATTAGGCGATTGTAGCCGTTTGGGTGGGCCATCGTTCGACGCACGTTTTTTTGGAGGGGCAGGAACTTTGTCGTCTACTCCTGCCCTATGTCGTTTCCCGACTCCTCTCCTCTTTTTTGCTTTTTTTGCTGCTTCCCCCCCTCTCGTTCCGTGTGAGGCAGTTTCTCGCAATGTGTCCGATATTTCCGCAGTTTAATAGGTCCATTGATCAACGTTTTGCTCAATGGTGTCGACTTCCATCTGTGTCCAATGCACCAAATTCTGCGACCTATGCCCGTTGCTTCGCTGTGGTGGATGTCTCGGGCACCAGCAGTAGGATTTGTTGCACCTTGAGTTGAAATCGGCGGAGTCGATGCGTTCAGCGGCTGCGATGATTTGTGGCAAGTCGTTGGTGATGTCGTTGATCGCGAGGGCTCTGAAAATATCCCTTTTGAGGCCGTTGTTGTAATGAAGAAAAATTCATCATCTGCAAGGTTGCTGCCAGTGATGACTTCACAAAAACACCGCATATATTGTGCCCTGCTGGTCAGCTGCTTCAGCCACTATAGTCAGTAGCGAACCTCTGTTTTCACGTTCAGCTTGGTGAAGTGAGCGACGAGTGCCTGGGTGAACTTGCGCCAATCGGATGGGGGTGTTATTGATAATTTCTTGGTCGAGTGAACCCGCTCGAGAGATAGTACGCATGGTGCCGATAATGTGGTAACTGTTGGATGTGCGCCTTCGGCTGCATGCTGTCGTTGGATGGGCATGAGATCACGCCACCAACTTAAAGACATGCCTTGCAGAACCAAAGTTGCGAGTTTCACCTTGTGTTTGTCAGAGTGAACCACAGCAGCGGTGAAGTACACCTCCATACTCATCAGGAAAATCCTGACCGTCAGTCCTTTGGGATTTGCAGGATCCAACGGCTCAGGAAGCCCCGGGCGAATTGAGGTCTCGTCGATATTAAGTGGACTGGCAAGAACCGCTTCTCGTGCCCTTGAATCATGACTTTTGGTAGCATACTACTACAATTGTTCAACAAGCATGCATTGAAAGGCTTCCATCTATGCCAGTCATCTGTTCAACTCTACAGTTATGTCACGTGTCGATGATGGATTTGTGTTGGTCGGTGGTGCAGGCAGGACTGGCATGTCGGGCATGCCAACCTCCGGATTGGTTGCGCCATTTGATGTGCCAGATGTCATTCGATCCTCGCCCTAGATGAGGCTGAAGATCCTTCGCGGGGTGACCTAGGCCATCACCGGTGTCTTTGCCGGTTACCGCGGTTGTTGCCGGGTGCGCTCGCTCCTTGCGCAAACTTTGTCGCAAAGTCTGCGAACATTTTGTCGTTGGAGATGTGCTCTAAGACACGTGCGATTCTTGTACGAGTGTGAAAACAGTCTCGTGCCTGCCCGGGTTGATGCGGCCTGATACCAAGTGTTACGCTAGCGGAAGTGAAGTGGTTCACAGTTGAGAATAGGACTTGTCACTTTTCACAAGATTAGGGTCAATTGGGTACTTTTGAGAAGAGGAAAGTGTATGTGTTGTTACAAGTGTCAAAACTCGACAGTGCATATACAAATGGCGAGAGTGAGAGTATGAGGCTCGGTCAAGCCATTTGGCATTTTGGCGGTTCACGTGACGCGACGCTGTGTTCCGATTCGTTGACTCGAGAAGTCCTCTCGTTGGTTCGTCGGGGTGCTTTGAGGTTTAGTTTTGGGGTTTATAAGATCTGTCTAAGTCGCTTGAGAGATTGTCGCCTGTGGTCTCGAAGTATCGAGTACCGCCGCGAGTAGGTTCCGGTGAGTTCGGGAAACGTCCGAAAAGTGGTCATCATTGCACGACAGTTTTGGGATATTCGACAGAATTCCCCTCGAGCGCGGAAAAAGAGTGTCGTGACTAAGTCGCAACGTGGGCCAGGGGCGACAAAGCACAAAATAGTTTGCTTGTGTGTTTAGGGACTCATGCATGCCCATCGGCATAACAAATACAATCTACACCAAAACACAACACAAGCACAACGTAATGTAGTCCGGGCCTCCAGTCTTGTGCAGAAATCAGTTGCATAAACCTCTCTCTCTCTCTCTCTCTCTCTCTCTCTCTCTCCCCCGTTTGTTGTAGCGAAATGGATGGAATCCTTAGCCAACTAGGCCAAAACCGCGGTGCTTGAGGATCATTGACCCTCAAGACATCCCGTCCGACCATCCACAGGTTAGGGAATCCCGTTTGATCTACGTGGCACTTGACGCGCGCTACACTCCCTAGGCCTACGAGTGAGCTGTCCCAACATTCTCACGTCGGACTCGAACCCCGACGCTCTGCTATCGATGTAGCGGATTGGACGGAATCCTTGGCCAACTAGGCCATAGCGGTGGTGCTTGAGGGTCTCCGACCCTCAAGCCACCCCGTCCAACCGTCCACAGGCCACGGACCTTCGTTCAATCCACATGGCGTCGGCCGCACGCTGCACTTGTCACCCGATAAAAGTCTAACAAAAATATGACTCCCAATCCCTTCTTCCTTTCTCTTAGCGATGAAGATGTGATGCCTCACACACTTCAAAAAGATGGAAAAGTCTGGGCGCAAGTGTTGGAATAGTGGACTTGAATAGCTTTGAGACATGAAAATAGTACATGGAAGGTACTCCTTACAAAGGTTCTCCAACAAGGAAGTCTCATATTAGCCTAGTCCGGTCCCAAAACATGATTTGGACGCGCTTGACGCCTTTCCAGTGAGTTCCATCCAGTTTCTTGAGTTCATTTCTGTGTTTTCTACACTTCCTCAAGGCTTGTTTCGGTGGCATGTCGGGTGCAAGAATTTAGGTATCATTTGAGGTGCACCTGTTTTCCTCGTAAGAGAGAAAACAACAAAAATCTCCCTTTTTTTCACCAACGAGTTGGAGAAAGTTCTACTAAATTCAATAGTTTCATTTCCTTGTCATTTTGCTTTTAGTTGCGTACATGACTACCTGTCCTCTCTTTCTGCTCACTTTCTCTTTTTTTTCTTCATTATTTTGTCCAGCCCCTTCTCCATGCCTCATCCCCCAAACTTTATGTTTTTCTCTCCTGTCCAATACTGTAGGAAATTCTCACTCCTCGCTTTTGCCTACCAACCCCCCAGTCATGTCATTTGTGGAATGATACCCGCTCCCTCGCTCCTTTGGCCTCCTCTCTCGTCAGTCCTACCGCGAGCATCACTCCTTTTTTTTTGGTATTTTTCAGTTTTTTTCCGATGTTTTCCAGTATACAACTTCCGTGCTCACTCTCGAGGGACATTGCACTCATGTCAACGGTGTGCTTGTTTTGACATGAGCCACTGCTGAATCTTCCAAACCAACCCCCTCTTCTCCTTGGTTGTCATACAGGTGGACAAGTCCTTCGAGACATGGGAGAAAAGCGAAAAATTATCTGTTTGACCTATAGTTACCAATGTTCACGTTGTAATCAGCTCCACTTTGTAATGATCCCCTTCACCATTGTGACATCCGGCAAAATGTTTCGCCGAGCAGAACGTAGGTAGTTCACAAGGATGAGGTGTGGGACAAGAGGCGATTCGAGGATTTGGGACAAATGGATAACTTCTATGAGGCAGTAAGCTTACTTCAATAAGAGGCGTCCACTGACCCGAGCACATGCATACATTGTCAATAATGATAATGAGGCATGTATTGGGTCCATGGCGCTGGAGGCGAGCGACACATGCGAGGTTGCACCATGAGTGGACGCTTCAAGAAGCTCTGCCAAGAAGCTTGGGGGCTTCAAGAACATTGACGCGCAGTTCTATGGAAGTCTAGCACCTATTGCACCAAATAGAATGCAGGTGGTTCATACGGATGAGGTACGGGACAAAAGACGATTCAGGCTTTTGAGAGAAATCGATGAGTTTTATTAGGCAATAAGTGTACTTCCATGACAAGTGTGGAGTGAGTAAAGCACATATACACAATTCCAAGAATGTGAATGAGGCATGTGTGGGATCCTTGCCACTCGAGCCATGTGATGCATGCTAGGTCGCGTCGTGAGTGGATCCTTAAGAAGCTCCACCAAGAAATTGGGGGATTGTGAAAACATGGAGGCGCTTCTTTCCAAAATTCTAGCACCATTGAGAAGTCGAACAAACCATATCGAAACATCCGCATGGTTTGCAACACTTTTGTTGATCTTTTTGAAAGGTGGTCGGAGTTGTTGGAAACTTCTTGAACGATGCACCGGAGGTCGGAACCTCGACCAAACGACAAACAAAATCCTGAAGTTAATGTGTGATGGGCTATGAACACAATGACAAAAATTCCCGCTCTTTAAGTTTAGAGACTCGTCTACGTCAGGGACATAACACTTTCCCCCCTTTTAGCAACAAAGTCTCCATGCGTTAGCAAACGTAGACCACTGATGACCGTGCTTGCCGTTGATGAGGTGATCGACATCTTGGAGGTTTTTGTAGGGCTCCCAGCTAATATGCAAGGTGTTATAGCCATGTCACTTTACCAAATACATTGGTGGTTTTCTACGGCATTGATGTCCGTGGATATCTTCAATCATGTGCATTATGTCCGTTTCCTCTTAAACAGGAGGTGGAGGTGCGATGTCTTTGTGTGGGAAGTTCATGTTGGGTTCTCGATGGTGTTTGAGTTTGCTTATGTGGAAGACGGGATGTATTGCCATGTTGTCTAGTGGACAAAGTCAAGCGATGACTAAGGTTTCAATTTGCTCAATCTCAAACGGTGGCAGCCAGTGAGGTTTTAGATTCACGAAACCATGTCCCCTGAGTTTGATATTGTATGAACTAAGGACAACGTGTTCGCCAGCATTGAACACGTCATCTGTGCAATTTTGGTCTGCTGCTTGCTTCATTGCTGCTTCATTCTTTGTGAGGGTCTACTGTGTTTCCTCCCAAACGCTTACAAAGTCCCTGTAGTGGATGTCGACCGCGAGGATGTTACTGTGAATCTTTAATCCAACCGGTGTGGTGGTAAGTTTTTCGTACACCTTTTTGAAAGAATTTTTACTCGTTGCGATGGAAGTGGGATAATTGCATGCGAATTTGCCAGTCGACAGCTTTGCTGCCTAATTAGATCCATGGAGCATGCAAAACGTGCAGATAAGTTGCTCAAGTTTCTCATTGGTCCACTCGGTTTGCTTGTCATTTTGAGGGTAGAATGCTGCGATTAGCTGGTTTCGACTACCATGATGCGTATCTACTCTTGCCAAAAATGACTCGTGAAACGGACTTCTCCGTAGCTGATGATGGTATGTGGTACGTTGTGAGGCCACACAATATGGTTTCGGAACAACCATGCTATTCCTTTCGTGGTGATGGTGGTCGTTGTCGAAATGAAATGCATTTCTTTTGAAAACCTGTCCACCATGACAAGGATGACGTCATATCCTTCACGAGTGGCGAGCAACCCCGTCATGAAATCCATGCTCATGTCGGTTGACGGTTCCATCGGAATAGGCAGGGATCGGAGTAGACCGGATGTCCACGTGCGATGAGATTTATATCCTTGACAAGTGTCGCACAATTTGCAGAAGGCAACCATGTCGCTCTGCATCTTGTGCCACTAATAGCACTTCACCCACTTCTAGAGCGTCTTTTCCTTGCCAAAGTATCGACCTGGGCCGGTATCGTCACATTCGTCCAATACGATCCTTCGTAGTTCCTCATTTGGAGGAATAACGACCTGGCAAGTGAATCTTCATTACCAGTGGGGATCGTCCAAGCAAAACTTTGTTTTGTCGTACCTATCAAATTTCTTGTAACCATTTGTGAACAATTTTGCAAGGTACGGGTCTTGTTGGACGAGAAATGAACTGATCTTGGCCATTGAATGTGTTCGCCGACTCTTAGCATCCGTTGGATGATTTTCAAGGTTGGTCCCCAGTGGCATTGTCAAAGTTGGGCTCAAGGAACGCTGTATATCAACTCTGGCGGGGTCTTGAGATGTTTTAGTGCATGATGGTCATTGAGGACGATGCATCGCCGGCATTCTAAGTAGTACCACCATGTTTTGCATGTGTGTACGACTACAAGCATTTCATTTTCATGCACCCTTTATTTTAGCTGTTGTTGCTTATTTTTTGTGACATGTACATGACTTGTTTTTCTTCACCTTTGCTGTCTTGGAGGAGAACGGCTCCGATAGATTGAATGGACGTGTTGGTGGCCATGATACCATCCACAGTTAGATTTTCCAATCGTAAGGCTGGCACGAAGGTCAAAGCGTTTCTCAACAGCTGAACACTTCTTGTTTGTTGTCTTTCCCATTTCACTCCGTGGCTTTCCGGGTGATATTGGAGAGAGTGGCTGACACTCCCACATAGTGCATTATGAATCAAAGAGAGTAGTTGTGGAAGCCCATAAAACCCGACTATCCTGATAATTTGTGAGTGTCGGCCAATCAATGACCACCTCCACCTTTTTCAGGTCCATGGTGATCCGTGCGTTGCCAATGATGTGGCCCGAAAACTTGTTTGAACGGTGACAAAAGTCACATTTCAAGATTTTTCCAAAGATTGTTTGTAAAACATAAAAAACCTTTTTCGTGCTCCTCCGGGACACGATTGTGCACCAAGATGTCATCAAGAAATATGACGACAAAGTCATCAGGTAATAGAAGATTTTCATCATATCAATGAAGATTGCGAGAACATGTGTGGATCCGAACAACATGACAGTGAACTTGAAGTGCCTATAGGCGGTGCGGAAAGCTATCTTCTTGACGTCAATATCATATATGCGCAGGTGATGACAGATGTTGTGTTGGTCGATTTCGCTGAAGATTCTGACCCCTAAGAGTTGGTCAAAAGGTTTGCCTGTTTGTGAGAGGGGATAGGAGCACTTGATGGTAATGTCGTTCAACGCTCGGCAGTCCACAGACATCCATTTCTCTACTTTCTCTTTCACGAAAAGCATACTTGCCACGTTAGTTGACGTGGATGGACTGATGAACCCGTGACCGGACCGTCTTGTCAAGCTGCTTCTTGAGTTCAGTCAGCTTGTGATAGCTTATCTGATAGGTCCCCTTCACGGACGATCTTCCACCTGGCTTCAGCTCTATCCCATGATCAATGTTCCTTTGTGGAGGTAACTCCTGGGGTAGTCCGTTTGGAAAAACACCTTCAAACCCCTCAATGAGATTTGCAAACTCTTTCAGTACGGCCGCAAAGTATTTAGATGTCATGGCTGTTGGTGTTGCTTAAGAAGTTGTGACTTCTTCCACTCCTTGCTCCCACATCTAGAAACACTTGAGCTAGGGTAACTCTTTGGTGGGACTAGCCAAGCTTCAGCTCCGCGTCTCAAGTATCCCTTGGCCACGTTGAGAGATATCGGTTGGCGTTTTGTGGTTGCGATGAATTTCTCTGCTCCATCTACCTTTCTTGCTTCTACCTTTGCTACTTCCTATAACCAACGTTTTGTCGTAGGTCACTCAACCAAAAGTAAGTGTCACTTCTTGCCAATAGTGTTGACGTAAAGCAATCCTCTACACTAGTCAACATGACGATCGTGCCAGTATAGGAAATCTTACCTGAGGATGATTTTGTGGCTGCTCATTAGGCAAGTTCCCTAGACCATTATGTTGTGAAGATCTACGATTCATAGTTAAGAGTGTTTTGCAAAGTCGACAAATCTACAGTCTTCCATTGAAGGTCATTCCTTCAAACAACCTAGTTTGGCTACAAATCTAGCTTCTGAACCATGTCCTTCTCAGCGAAAGTGTGAGAAGCTCCTCCATCTAGTAGTGCAAACACGGTTCTGCAACTTTTACAACCCATCTGTTACACTTGTAGTAGTATCACCGGTTGGTCATCCTTGAACCTCTCATCAAACTTTGCAATTTCAGGTACCCTCATATGCGGCAGTGCAAGTTGCTCAGATGTGCAATTATTGTGCGCTGAATTTCCCACCAGACAAGAGCCTCGTTGTCTACTCCTCTCCTATGCCATTTCTTGACCCCTCACTCCTTTCCTATGACTTCCCTCATTTCATGGCTTGTTGTTGCTGCTTTCAACAGTCACGTGACGTATGGCCCGGTTTTCCACAAGTCTTGCAGAGCTGTTGATCTCGTTGAGCGATGGCGTTGATCTCCACTGGGGATGAGGTTTCCGCCGACTGGGACTTTCCTTTGACACGCTCAGAATCGTGGCTTTGGTGTCGCCAGCCATTGGATTGCTTTCCGAGCGTTGTACTTTGTGCTACCAATAGGTTTGACTACTGCAATCATTCACGGAAATCATCCTGGATGCCATAAATGATGATTGCTCGCCCAATGTAACACTTGTGGCCGATTTTCTAGTAGAAACACACTTTGTTGGGGATGAGGTCGCTACTTGCGATGATTTTGCTAAAAACGCCAAGTGCTGACATAGACATTGGAGTCTGTGCCGTGCGTGATACTTCTCATTCACCTTCTCAAAAGAAGCGAGTGTAGCACACGCAAACTCACTCCATGTTGTTGGTGGCGTGAGGGAGTCGTGCCACATTGGATTGATCTGCTCGAGAAGATGTTGCCTATGGTTGACGATGTGAGAAAAGACACGTGAGCCGTTGATCCAGCTCCATTCATCTCCTGTAGTCCTTGGATGGCCTTTAGATTGTACCACCAACTCAAAGCAGTGCTACGCAAAGGAAAGGCCGTGAGGTCAATTCCATTTCTCTCGATGTTGACCCCAACAGTGGTGAAGTGAACCTAAAAAATCATTAGCCACATCCTGAACGCCGTTCCCTTGGAGTTTGCAGGTTCGAACGAGTGAGGGAGTGCTAGTTGAATATGGGGTTCTCTTGAGAGTTACAGATTTCTCTCGGTGAATACTATCTCACGCGCACGAGAGTTTTCAAGCTATTCCATTGTCCCGTTGAGTAGTTAGGGCAGATGGGCGTTGAGGTTTTTGAGTCTCGACAATATCTGGTATGGGACATTGTTAACTCAAGCATGTTGGCAGGTATCTCCCATTGTGCCAGGTGTTGTCAGCATGTGCAGCGACGGGGGCGAAGGGTTCGTCGAGACCGATGGGTCCAGCACCAGGTTGGCCGTCAGGTTCGTCGGTGTTGTGCCATTCATCGTACAAGCTGCTGCTGTAGTCTGGATCACCTGGAAAGCGTCGTTACTCGTGTGCTGTTGATCCGCCATCGCCGGAGTCTTTGCAAGATATTGCTCCTCCTAGTCGGGTGCGCTTGCTCCGTTCACCAATTTCGTCGCGGAGTCTGCGAACTTCTAAACCGTGGAGATGCGCAAAAGACTCGTGTGAGGATGTTGCCTATTATCTAATGCATCAGTTGCCCCTCTAGCACGGCTGCACTCTGATACCAAGTGTTAAGTTGAGGGGAACGTAGGTGGTATACTAGGATGAGGTGCGGGACCAAAGACTATTTGGGGTTTTGGGACAAATTGATAAGTTGTATTAGACAGGGAGTGTACTTCAATGGCACGTGCATAGTGCGAAGAATATATACATATACATAGTGTGAAGAATAAGAATGAGGCATGTGTTGGGTCCTTGGCGCTTGAGCCGAGCGATGCATGCGAGGTCGAGTCGTGAATGGCTGGTTCTAGAAGCTCGCCAAGAATTCGGGGGACTTCAAGAGTATTGAGGTGCTTCTTTATGAATGTCTAGCACCATTGAGAAGTCTACCGAAAAATATCAAAACATCGATGCTGTTCGCAACACTTTTGTTGGCCTTTTTGGAAGGTGGTCAAAACTGTTTGGAACTTCTAAAGTGGAACACTGGAGGTCAGGGCAGTTGGCCGGAATGCCCATGGCCAAATTGTGTAATAATGCTGAAGTCTAGGCACGATGGGCTAAGAAAGTAGTAACATGAATGCACACTCGTGAAGATTAGGGACTTTCAGGCACCAAGGACGTAATAGTGTTGTCAAGAAGTCGACCAAACAATATCAAAACAAGGGTTCAATGTTGCACGCAAGGCGTGCACAGGGTTATGTAGTATGAAGAAATTACACAAAACATGTATATGTATGAATACATATACATGAATGATTTCATATGACTTCATTGTTGCAAGGCATCATTGTTGCATGCAAGGCATACACAGGGTTATATAGAGTACAAAAGAGCACAAGGGACAGTGTTGGGATATGGTAAATACAAGGAGTGAATTTTCTGTACATAGCATGAGAAGAAAGGGGAAGGGGATAGAGATAGCAATAGGGAGAGATAGATAGACAGAGTGAGAGAGAGAGAGAGATGGAGAGAGAGAGAGAGAGGAGGGAGGGAGAAAGATAGAGAGGGGGAGAGAGAGAGAGAGAG